>BQKZ01000208.1:155997-170712 GCA_036244855.1 Temnopleurus reevesii | reverse complement strand
GGGGGGGGGGGGGGTAAACATGTTTCTTATGCTATTGTTCATTTAATCTTTTTGTGTAAATATGATGCAAAGCATATTTTCTGAAATATGTATAAACGAGGAACACAAAAATAAAAATCATCTGAATTACAAAAAATACGGTGTTGGAATTCTCTGTCAATATCTACATTAATGAGAGTCATTACTGTAAACTGACATGGAACAAACCAGGATTCTTGCTTCAAATACAGCAAAACGACTGAGAAAATTCTTACGCAAAACCAAGGTCATACAGATACACGAGAAAGTTTTGTATGATCATATTTTTCATGTGATGACTTCCGCTATGACAAAAAAAAAATGGGTCACAATATTCTATAGGCCTATTTTTCACCCTCACCATACTTTTTCCATGGAATCCATGTTTTGTCCTTCTCTTTGACGTAGATTGGGCCATTACATATGAAAAGGGAGGCACAAGGCCAAGCATAATTACTATTTGGATGCTAAAGGGGCGTCCTTGGGACAAATATGGGTTGACCTAGATTAATAAATGAGCTTTTCTCACTTTAGTTCTTCTGCTTCTCCACTGCATACGGAACGACTGTGTTTAATGCAGAGATGCCAGCAAGCATATAGGCCTATATTTCTGGGGAGATTTCGGTTTAACTGCAATCTTGACTTACCATCAACCCATTGGAACCAGGTATTGCCTTCATGAAGTGTATGCAAATTACAGAATTCAGTTGAACAATACAAAATCATCTCAAATACGTTTAAATGTGTGTGATCCTCTTGATATTTGGAAAATTAACAATATCTGAAAATATGAGAGGATTGAATAATCATTTACTATCTCAAAAGATCAAAAAACAGATCAACGCTCAGTAAGCACTTGGTTTTTGGGAGGCCTGCAAACATATCAAGCCCTATCCACGGTAGCTCCCCGTATCTGTGCATGGTGCATTGCAGTAGAGACTTATTTGACTGGCCCATTGCTTTTAAATCACTTGTGTCTTGAAATATACAGAACCAATTAACATATGAAATTCAATTGATTCTTGTTTTGGCCAAATGTTATTTTGATCCTCATCAGCAATGTTAGACCCCTTTCAGATCTATACCGTTAACCCACTTTAAAAATAGATCTAAACTGGGTCTCAATCAGCCATGAAATACAAGTTCATTACTAAACATGAGACCACAAGTTTCAAATTTTCAATCTTTTTTCGTAAGCAACTTGGTAATATTAGACCACACACTTCATTTTTTTATAATCTTTATGAGTGCTCAATAATCAAGCTGGATATCAAAAGATGATATGACCTTGCAAAAGCCAGGAACTACTTGAGAGTATTGCATAGAATGTGATCTCTGATAGAAAAGCCTTGGGGGAATTGCCATTAGCAAAATGTGAATTTATGAGCTACATTCCCCTTTTTCTTGCTTCCTTTTCTGATCACTTGGCCCTGCTAATTATTATTGAGAGTTCACCTCAATAGCTGACGATGCCTTTCACAAATGCAGACACGATCTGAACATGCGACCTGAACATTCAATATAGGCTCAAAAAGAAGAACCTTCGAGGAAAAAAATGCAAATTCTGCTATTTTTGTATCTTTCCTATATCACCAAGAAATGTTGATCATGTTCTACAGCATTTTCACTTCTTGGTTCATATACGCTACCAGCATTTGGTAAAAAACATTTAATCCTGAGCGATGAAAGTTTGAGAAACGTCGCCCTCTATACCTTCTTTCATAAAAACGATAATATCAATGATCGTCCTGCGATTATAAAAATCTGAACCGAGTATGATACCGGCTCCGAGATAGTGCAAGAGGAAGAACCACATTGAAAAATCAATCCGAGTACTATCTGAACCTATTCTGAAGATTCATGGCTGAAAGTAAATGCAATTAAAATAAAGTGGCATCTAAAAAGTCAGATTCATATCACTTCATCAAAAATTACAAAGTCGTCCCTGAATCTGCTTTTCATAATCATTGGCATGCTGAAAGGTTAAGCAATGTGCTGAAATATTGAAATCGATGAATATTAAAAGAATAAAAACAGGTCATTTATTCATGCCGATGTGCCTATGTTTAGTTAATGTTAGATTGGAGACCTTCATATTTGAATGCAATGTGAATCCCTTTTGGCAAGCGAGATATTTCTCTCTCTTTCTCTTTCTCTATTCGACGACGGTTTCGACCGCGCCTGCCGCTATTGTGGATGAAATGAAGTCGGCGCTAACCTTGATGAAGCAAGCAATATCTCCTGACCCAGATACAAGAGTGGGCCATACATCGATCCTCTCTCGTTAACCCTTCTCATCTCGACCACGGTGCAAACAAATTCTATATTAGACACCGACCCATTACTCCTTAAGCTCCTCGGGAGTTAGAGGGTTAAGATCAATCCTCTCAAACCCAGTATGAATAATGTATTAACCCTCTGGCTCTGTCACGGCACCATATCACAATCGAGCTACCGAACCAGATTCATCATCTCCATCGGTAGATCTTTATGAGTTAAGAACCGGGCCATCCAGGCCGATTGCCGAAAGCATTCTTTGTCCTCCTTTGATTTGTTTTGAAGATGAGATATTAATTTCATCGAGGAAGAAATTTCTTTTTTCTTCAAGGAACCATTAGCCTAGAAAGGTAATACAACCTGACCCAATTAGACTGAAGGATATTGATTTTTTTGCATTGGATTTGTTCCTTTCTTATACCTGAGCCGCGGATTGATTCAGTGTGTGGGTTTACATACATATGCCTCGATTTACTGTAGCTCTAGTTTTCTGTTTCTACCTGGGAGAATTATGTGATTTCCAAAATTAAATCAAACAGAATAAGGATTTATCATCTATATGCATGCACAACTTGCTTCTGGTGCAATATTTGCAAGCAAATATTAGCAAATGTCTTGATGTTCAGCCAGGGTAACAAGAAGTAAATCTTTATGATGGAAAAGATTTAATATTTTTGAGAGGTTTTACTAGCATAGCGACAACTGAGTTAGTGTTTTTATTATATTACCTGCATAACATCAATATGCTACCAGAATGAGTCAAAATGAGATTGGATCGTAGAAAGGATCCTCTGCTGTAACAGCTACTAGATATTACAACTCATTTTGTTTTCACTTTAGGAAAATTTGAATTGCTTCAGTCTGACCCATCTTAGCAGTCACCTGTCTATAGTGGCCATCTACAAAATTGTATCAAAATATAGAGCTTGTCTAAAGAGGCTACCTGTCTAACCCAAGTGACATTTCGAGGTATCCCTGTGGACACTATGTTTGACTGGATTACATTTCAATATAATCATCAGACATTTCATGTAAATGTCACATGAGTTGTTACATCTACATGCCGAGTAATGTCTACATCCGCAGAAGCTTTTGAAGGTTCAAGTAAATTGTATACAGGGAGTAAGTTTCCTGGTATTGCATCACAATTTGCTATGCATTTTAGCATAATTGCTAAATTGCTACACAAACTTTTCTTAGCAACTTTTTCACATAGAAGTGTACAGTAAAGTGTTGAAAATGTTTCTTCAATGTCTAAAAACTGCCAATGAATTATTGTTCTCTGATCAACATTTCTTTCAAAAATTGTCTGACATGAATCAAACTCATGTCACTGAATGTCTGTCGTAGTTGTTTTGGTATTTCTTTGGAGTGAGCATTAGAGACGTGTATCATTTGGCATTGAGATATGCTTAATCTTCCATACTTCCAAATGTTGGTAGGAAATTGTTTGACAAGAATTGTTGGGGCATGCAAGGCTATAGCCCTGGTCACACAGGACCCCTGAAGCAACACGATTCACCCCGACTCTTTGTCAATTCACAGTTACCTGCCTCAGAACAACGAATCAGGGTGAATCGTGTTGCTTCCAGGGTCCTATGTTACCGGGGCTTTAGCAATAACCACAAAAACATATTAAACATGACAGTGCACTTGTTACATCCAAACAAACTAATGAGGTGGGTGTGGGAGTTCTTAAAAACAATCTCAAATTCTTGCAGAAAAATATTGACTTGATAGTGATTTGGAAATTATTTGGTGAGAAAATAGTTGAGATTCACTGTGGCTCGAAGGACTTGGACAAAAACCACAACAAAATATTCCCAGATTAAACTTGCATAATTCATGGATCACATTCCATCAATTTTTATGTGGATTCTCCTTGAGCCAATGATTTGTTTGTCTTGTTCGGTTATTTATTTTTGTTATTAAAGGGTAACCAATCCCTGAAATTATGGGGTTTACATTGAATGAAGGAATATCAGATAAGCAAGCTGTGAAAATCTTAGGAATATTTGGCAATCCTTAAAAAATTATGAGATTTCAAATTCTCATAGATATAACGATCGCTCCGCTGATGGGGATTCCTGCGATCGGCGACATTGGTGAGATCTGTGACATAATGTCGGACAACTCCTCATTCACTCTGTATACATAATTTCAGTTTCTTCTTTTTGCATAAAATTCAACACAATGTTGCTATTTTGCTTGAATACAGGATGCCTCTATCGATTATGCACATATTTTGAGAGGAATCATGTCGAAGCCTTATCCTAAATGTTACGTTAAGCCATTTTTTTTTCAATTTATGAAAGAATGAAGAAATTTTTTTTTTATCATTTTTCATTTTTATATCTCTTTTATTCGGATAATTTTTCTATTTACCTGTTTGTGTTTCACTCAATTCACATATCCTTGTAAGTATCTCCGTCATATGAGCAGGAGAAATGATCAACGCACAATTAGCTTCAAGGCCGCGTCTTTGCTGATGCCCTGTTTGACTAATATTTATTTTGCTCTTGTTCATAATTACCCTGGCCTTGCCCGCAAATCTACCATGAATTATCGTAGGAGCATTCCCCGCTCTGCTTCCCCTTTTTCTTTCAGTCTCTCCCCCAAACATAGACTGATATTAAGCCGCGAATATTCCATATTTTGAAGATAATAAATAGGCTTTCACCTTAATCTCGGGCAAGGTTGGCTAGTAGGAAAACAACTTGATTAGTCGGTATCATTTTAAACTTTGGTTTAAAAAGTATAGAGTAGTGTATAAGTACTATTTCCAACACTGATATTTGTCTCTACTTGAATCGAACACTGAGTTTGCATCTCCCTCAATTACATGACTTTGTAATGAAGAAATAGTTATATGCTGAAATGTTTTGAAAAGAGGGGAAAAAAGAAGGCATTTTTAGGTGGAAAATAGAAGGGAAATATTGATTCGTCACTCAGAGCAATGTTTCCATCCCACGACACAAAATGTTGCAATTACAAAGCACAACATGTATTCAATTTCCTTCAGCTCAAGCAAAGATAGTCCAATGGATGAACGCTTTCTGGTGAAATTTTAATTGACATTACATCAGTTCCAATTGCCTTGCTTCTGGCTCCTTTATCATATTTTGATGAATAGATCTATGAAAATTACTTCAATATTGCACTCACCTGTAATGAAACCACAGCAAAAAGCAAGCCCAACATGAAAGATAAAAAGAGGAAAAAACAATTGGTTAAAATTGAATGCAATTGTATTCACTGAGGTCAAGCAGAATTGTTTGGTATAAAAGAAGAGATGAAAAAAAACTAAAGATAATAATAATAATAATGAACGGCATTTATATAGCGCTTATAAACTCTTCATGAGAATTCCCTTAGCGCTCTTCAATTGCAGCATTATTACCCTGGCTTTAGCCCGGCAGCCACCATGCAGCGCACTTGGCATTTCAAGGAATATATATTCCTGCCAGGTACCTATTCACCTCACCTGGGTTGAGGGGAGCACAATGTGGATGAATTTCTTGCTGAAGGAAATTGACGCCATGGATAGGATTCGAACCCACGGCCCTCTAGTTGAAAGGTGAGAGTCACGACCACAACACCACGGCGCCTCCACATTAATATCATCCATTAAATTTGCAACCACAATACAAGCATCCGAAAGATGAACAAAAAGCAACCCAACATAGCAAAAGCAACATTGATATATTCGTTAACATAATTTGGTCAAAGCTCGAACAATGGTTTTTTAACAAGGCAAATATCAAAATCAAACTTACCAACCAAAATAAATTGTTCGATCTCATTGGTTACCAAAACAAATCCGTTAATTGTATTTTAATTATTGTAAGAAGAGAAATATATGCAGCTAAATGTAAAAATCTGGCACCTTCGTTTGAAAGCATTTGTTCAGAAGCAAAACAATATTACGATATGGAGAAACATAAAGCAAGGACAAGCCTTAAAGGAAATCTTTTTGAAAAGAAATAGCAAGAATTTAAAAGAAAAATTTGAACAATTTCAGAAATGTTGTGTTGTTTGCCACAGCAATGTGTGCATATTTGTACATATGTACGTGTATATACGTACATGTATACATATGTATGTACGTTTATGTTTATATATCTATATTTGTATTTATACCTTACATAGAAAAAATTGTTTGCATTTATTTTGTAATAATCATTTTGAGCTTGCTTTAATAACACGTAATTCATGGATGAAATTGTTTTTTTCAAAGTATGTTTTATATTGTAAACCTTTTTTGTTCTCAAATATAAGCATCTGTTGTAAATGTAATGTTTATTTATTTAATAAAGGAGCCCTGTGGAAGAGTTAAATAAATTAAAAAAAAAAAAACATTGATATATTCTTGAAATAAATGCTATATAGAACTTTATTTCCAATGTGATTATTGCAAAGGTGGTCTAGCTAATGCACGTAATGTATTCTTGTAGGTATGGTGTTGCATAAAACCGCTTACAAAATGCCATACTGGCGCAAGTATTTCATCTTTTGGCTGATTATCATTGATTAAATCAAATTAAAAACACAATTACAACAAAATTATCTGTCAGTAGCGAAAGGCTTAATTTGATACATCTCCTCGTTGCAGCACTTGACGGAGAATACTCCGGCAATGTTTCTAAAGCGAGGCTTTAAGCAGCGACCTTGCTCGTGTCATTGATTGATTGCAGAATCCCTCTCCATAGTCTCCTAAGCTACGCTTGACCCAATTAGGGGCATTGAATAACAGAATATAATTATGTAATATTCAGCAACCTTGACTGGGTATAGTGAAATCTATTTCGCATCGAGCATTATGCAGAAGTCGAAGGACGTGAGCCGTATTTGTCTTCGATGTACGTTTGAATCTTTCAAATGGAAAGCTATTCAATGCGGCCATGACACTTCTGGAACCTATTATTTTTTCACTACTTTCTCACTAACACAATCAAATATTCATTGAGTTTTGCATTAACTAAAGTAGTTTTATTGAATGCTTGTTATTCATGTGCATATTTATTCTACCTTGGAAGAATGAATGACAGTTCCTGACTAGATTTGCCAATAGATGGTTGGCAAATGGGCATTACCTTGTGTTCTTAACATTATTTCAACTGAATAGGGAGGTCATCTATACTAAAAAAAAAATGTTTGCTTTTAAGAGTTAACATTGTCAGTACTTTAGCAAAATGCTTTTAAGTTATATTGCATCTCAAACAAAAAAGAGAACTGCATGTACACAATTTTGATACAAAAGACCAGATGCATGAAATTCCTAAAAATCTTTTCCTTTTCAGTTTTAAGAGTTTCGATGTATTATTTTCATAAAATGAAATCATCAATGTTTGATAACCAAATAATAATCTAGAAGACAAATAGACTGAATCTGCCATGTACCCCATCACGGATTTAGCCAATTTTTGGTCATCCCTGAATTTCTCCAAGGTTTAATAAAACAAGGAAAACAACCGCAAAGTTCAAAGGGGGTCACGTAAACAGCACATCCCGCAGAAATGTCAATATTAGCCAAATTTTAACTTTTCTTTCCTAACCCAATGTCACGAGTAACACTGAAATCATAACCAGCACAATGAATTCAAGGCCGTGTCATTTTCATATCTTTTTGCACCAGTGAATGTATTTTCTCACTCTTTCTATATTGCACTCTCCCACGAAAATACCCCGCACTTAATCAAGGAAATTGTATAATGGAGTGAGTCAATGCCCGACCAAGGTCGCGGATGAATAATAACCTGCAAGGATCGGAGCATAGCATGACCTTTTTTCTGTTGTTTAGAGCGGTTTATAATGAGTTTGCTTTTAATGATCCTCTTTGATATTGAACAGCTAAAGCTGTGGCGAAAACGATGACCTTGGATGGAATTACTACAGGGTGTGTCAGTAAAAGTGGAACACATCACTATTCTTTACAAGGCTCAGTCACATAAAACCCCTCATTTTGTGTTCCGTTGAGTCCCTCTATGATATGAGTTATTATGTCCCTCTTTGTTCAAGGGTATTAATCTGGACGGTGTTTCACCATGGTTAGAAAAACTTTAAGAATGACTATACGCACTACTCTTACCAGTTCTTGCGTTGAATGATCGGGAATCTTACACACATTAAACTACGCACATTAAACTCCGTAACATACTCCAGTCTTTCTTAAAGTAGTGTGTAACTTTAAGAACCACTGGGTGAAAGGTTATTCAGGAGAGAGTTTCATGAAATTTGTTGCAGCGACTATTAGTCAGAGTCGACTATATAAAATCCAATGAAATCCTTGATTTTGATTGGACGTAAAGCACCATCTCTGACTGTTGCCATGGTATCTCTTAGAAACAAGATATAAACTATTAACAAAATTAAGTCAAACGCAAATTTAATGGTCCTTTGTAATGCTATTCAAACCGGCTTGCGATTGTTGTGTCCGCACAGATGAATACATGATGTACAGTTCTATCGTCTGTGCCCACTTAACTTTTCGGAAATAGTTTATATCGTGTTTAGAGAATGACCGTTTGTCGCTGCAACAAACTTCATGAAATTCCCTCCAGGCCTCAACTGGAGTTGCGCTGATTCTGGGCTTCTATATGAATATGGCTTTACAATGGATTGTACAAAGTTAATTTAGTGTTTGTCTTCAATATTGGAAGGCAAAACCTTGGTGAAAACAGTAGGCTTCAGTTAATCCACTATACATGGTGTATCAATAAATGTAAATCTATCTTTTGTCTTGTTTAAAGCCCCCTCACCCCGATGCAAAGGCTGCGAAATTGGAAAAATGCTCATGGTATTAATTTCCTTCAGCAAGAAATTCATCCACATTGTGCTGCACTCAACGCAGGTGAGGTAATGGGGTAGGAATATTCATTCCTTGAAATGCAATGTGTGCTGGTGTACACCGGGCTAAAGCCAGGATAATAATAATGCAACGCGACTTGAGCACTCTGCAGAGTGTATACGTGCGCTATATAAATTGCATTATTATTATTAAAATGTGCACAAATTCGAAAATTCCAATTAAATTTACCTTTAGTTCATCCCAATGTAAATGATTGTCAAATGTAATCAACGAAGTGGAGCTCAACATGTTTCTTTGGTCAATTCTTTTCCTCCCTTTGATTTGTTTATCAGATTGCAAATGTAAGGAATGCCTTTTTTTCTTTTCCTCTAGCCCATTACCTTTTATTGGGACACCCTATGTGACCTAATTTTCCTCCAAAGGTCTTATCCTTGCTTTCAGTTGTCTATTGCAAACAGATTGCTAAAAAAGTATATGACAACTTTTTCATCACCTTTAGTTCTTGATAACCCTATTTTCAACCCATTTCCCCACTCTCCTCTACCCTTTTCTTGCGACTGAGACACCCTATATGACCTAATTTTCCTCCAAAGGTCTTTCTTTGCTTTAAGTTGTTTATCATAGCCAGATTGGCAGATAAAAAAATAATAACTCAAATCATCTTCTTTCTCTCTTCTTCTCTTCAAGTATTAATTTCTTCATCTACTCGTTTCCATCCCTCCTACACCTACTGGTCTGCTGTATTCCATTTTCTTGATACATCCTATATAACCTAATTTTTCTCCAAAGGTCTTCTTCTTGCTCTAAGTTGTCTATCATAGACAGATTGCTAGATAGAAAATATTATCTCAAAAAATTTGTCCTCTCATCTTTTCCATCTCTTCTACATCTACTGTTCTACTGTATTCCATTTTCTTGACACACCCTATATGACACAATTTTCCACCAAAGGTCTCATTCTTACTGTACGATGTCTATTTCAAACAGGTTACTTTAAAAATATTAAAACTTTTCATCACCTTTTGTTCCAAATACCCCTCTTTTCAACCAATTTCCCAATTCTCTTACACCCCTTTTCTTGACACACCCTATATGACCTAATTTTCCTCCTGAGGTCTTATCCTTGCTTCAAGTTGTCTATCGTAGACAGATTGCTAGATATTACCTCGAGGCCTTGAGAATCTCCCTCTCCTTTTTCATTAATCAGAAATAATTTCTCAACATTGGTTCAAGGAGAGACGAGAGGAGGGGGTAAGGACCGAGTTTGTGTACTTTCCTTTCAAAAAAAGACAGGAGAGAGGATAAATTTATGCAGAATTATTTTTACTCCCTCCATTTTGCATTAGGCCATGTACATTCTTAAGCTTGAATTAAAATCTGAGATGGACATAAAGGTGATGTTTTGTGATATAACATTGTTCATAAATACAAGTTGATATAAAAGATTCATAATCTAGAGCAAATCAAAGCGGAATGAATTTTTAATTGGCTGTCAAATGGTTAGAAACTTCTGTCAATTCTGATTTTCCATTCCTGTAGCTGGAAAAATGAAAAGATTCAATAAAAGCTGGAATTAGACTTTAATTTTATTTATCAAGTTGAATTCAAACTTAACTCTTATGACTGGAATGCAATTGGTTGACATTGAAGCTGGATTCTGGCTTTTGATAGGAAGGTTTACAATGAAGAAATGAACATTTTATGCATTCTTGACACGAAAAGGTTGTTCTTGATCATATGAAAACTCACCCGAGGCTTGCCTGACAAAACAATAAGCAATGTACAAGTAATGTATGCAAACTTGATTCCAAATATTTTAGTTTAATTATTACGAATCGGTTTAAGAAATACCATGTGACTAAGTTCGTTGGCAAGAAACACGCATAAATTTGAATCTATTACTAGTAAACCAGCCAACTCATATGAAAAGTACACCTCATGCATATTACGGAACGGTTGGCATCTCTGCTTTTTTTCTGTCAGAGTTTCTACAAAGGGTGGAAATTATGTCGCAGCAATGCATTGAATGTTAACAAGATGTGCAAAGCTAAAGCTGCCAAGACTGGAAAATGAGGAAAATTACTCTAAAAATATGAAATTGGATTAAAACCAATTACTTAGGAAAGATAGGAATTACATTCTTCCCTGAAAATTTACACAATCATATATCTGGAATAGTTACAATGTATAAAATCATCATTTTCTCAAGTAGATACATGAAATTGCAACAACAAAAAAGTATAGAGCAATACTGAATTCAAATTTTATAAAATTAGAAAACATGACTACAACAGTAGAGATGGATAAAAAATTAACATTCTTCCCTGTAAAAATACCGGTTGAGAGTTCTAAGAACAAAATTCATCACCACTTGTGGTGTCCGTGACACTGAAAAGCAATTAAAAAACAAACAAATATTCCAAAAGACGGCTTGCGTCACCGCCAGCGCGTGATTCACGCGGATAACGTTTCACAGGAACCATGCACCGGAGTACTTCTGGATCCATTATTCAAGCCAGCTTCATGCATAATTCATGAGCTCTCTCATGTATTATGCATGTTTGCATCATGTATCATGCATGGAGTTGAATGTAGAGTGCCACAAGGGGGGCCGTGTGGCCTTGACGGTGAAAGTGGCTTCTCAGAGTCAATGCCCGATCCAAAACAAGCTTGACCTTACTCTAATCCAAGCCTAAAAGCTGACCTAAATCAGCTACAATCCCCATGATACAGAACCTTACAAATCTGGCCTTCTCCCAGACCACTGCTCCAATTTTTTATAATTCCCAAATATCCTGTCTTTTTACATGACTGGAATTAGGAAGAAATAACTGCCATAAATAATTCCTAAATGAGTAAATACTCTAATGAACTATCTGATAATCAATGCTACTTTGAACTTTGCTTTATTGATGGTTTCCACTAGAGATTTTTACTTCCTATATTATGTAAATTGAAATAGTGTGATTGAAATTTATATTTTAGTGGAATATCTTTCTTGGGGCTTTTTGCGAGAAAGTTGCGATCAAAATTCAACTTGCATTTGATCAGCAAGAGCCAATCAAAGCCATTGCATGTGCGTCTTTTTAAAAGCGTAACTTTTTGTATACATTGTTAAGAAAGACATAATTGAGTTGAAAATACTTGCACTGTTTCTTTGCTACAATGACTAAAACTATTCCATTATCATTTTATGAATTGAATTTAATTAAACATTTATTTCCTTTTTCACAGACATAATAAATGCAAAATAACATGATAAAGTAATAAAATCAAAGGAGGCAAGTACCCTGAAAGCATAACTCAAGTTAGGATCGCCTTAACAACAGACAAATTCAAACAAAACTTTTAAAAATGGTCTTTTCAAGAAAGAGTACTTGGTAAATTTTTATCATTTTGGTTGAGTTTGTAACTCAAGTTTGAGGTAGCAATTACTAAATTTAGTGCGGAAATAGAACTATTTAGTAAATCGAACTTAAAAAATGAAATCATTTCAAGAAAAATAACTGAATAATATTTTTATCATATGTCTAATCTTTAAAAGCAAAATATAACTCAACAATATTTGCAATCCCTTTCCTAAGAAATGGTTACATTCCAAAAAGTCAATGTCCGACCATTGACCGATCGATGGACTGGGTGGAGGAATCCTAAGTGGTCAATCTTCCTGTCGTCTTCTCTTAAACCACAGGTCCAAATCCCCCTTGACCACTAAAATCTTTTGGTTTGACCTTGTTCTGGGGATCAGGGGTAAAACAAATTTGTTTGCCATTGAACTTGAAATGCAATGACCGAGAGAGGAGGAACCCTGTTCTCACTATTTAGTAGGATCTTCTTGTGCAGGACCAGGCGGAGAAGCGATCAGCACAAATTGTTTGCAATTGAACTTGAAATGCAATGGCCGGAGAGGAGGAACCCTGTTCTCACTAAGTTAGTAGGATCTTCTTGTGCAGAACCAGGCAATTCAAAGCTATCAACACAAATTTGTTTACCATTGAACTTAAAATGCAATGACCGAATGAGGAGAAACCCTGTTCTCACTAATACAATCCGCTAACGCAAGACGAGGCTGTTCAAAGCGGTCAAATGTAGGTTTAATCTGAAGTAAGCATTTGACAAGACAGAGAGATCTTACTGATGAAATAAGATTGGCTAGTGTCGGATGAGGTGGTTCAAAGTAATCAAATGGTGATTTAATCCATGTATTATGTCATTTGAAATGACAGAGGGATGAGAAACCCTGTTCTCATTAATGAAATAAGATTGTCTTAAGCAGGACGAGGCAGTTCAAAGTGATCAAATGATGGCTTAATCAGACCTTTGAATTGACAGAGAGATGAGAAACCTTGTTCTCACTATCAAGTACTAAGCAGTAAGCACTGTATTATTACCCTGGCTATAACTGCCAAGCAAGCCGATCAGGCGCTCGAGCATCCCAAGGAATAAATTCCTGCCAGGTACCCTTTTTCATCTGAGTTGAGTGCAGCATAGTGTGGATGAATTTCTTACAGAAGGGAAAAAAAACCGCCATGGATCGGATTCGAACCGCCGACCTTCTAGTTGAAAGACGAGAGTCAGAACCTCTACACCATGTGCTAGATATTAGATAACGGCGGTGTGAGGACACAAGTTAATGATCAAGAGGGGCAGTGGTTTGATCCCATAAAACATAATCTTAACTTGCTTCAGCAAGAAATTTATCAATGCTGTGCTGCACTCAACCCAGTTGAGGTAAATGGGGGAGGCAGCAAGAAATTGGTTTGACTGTGAGGTGATGCAAGGTGAATTTTTATTGATCAATTTTATATTCACATTTCATTCAAAATTGGTGGAAAATCCTATGTACAAATACATATAAAATATTGAATGAAAACATTTATCAAGAATGAAATGTGTTTTCAAAATCTCTATTTAATTTTCAGATGTGATCTCCTCTAGAAAGTTTGGAGCAAATGGTTTGGAGCAAACGTATTGCTAAACATGGGGTTAACAACCTTTGGATATTCAGGGGTCATGGGTCAAACAAAACTATATATATGAGAAAGCAAAGATACTGGAAAGGGCGAGGGGGTCAGAATCACTGGCATATCTAGGCTAATCAAGTTTTAAATTGTACTTGACTTCTTTTTACTTTAATATGTTTATCTGTCCATGGGATTATTTTAGTTAAGGTGTGGCAAAAATGTAAGTCCAGCCTTAAAGGCCAATGACCTTAGGAATCTGAGGTCAAGATTTCTACTTGCAAAATTTGCTGAAATGTAGAATTTCAGCAGTCAACATTGATATAGAGAAAGAAAAGGAAAGGAGGAAAAATAAAAAAAAACGAACTAGAGTGGTGTTTGAAGGGAGAGACGGAGAGAGGGAGGGGCCACACCCCTAGTATATGACCTCATGAGTAAAGACAATAATATCTAGGTTAAATAGGATTTAAATTACTCTTGTTTTCATGAGCAAATCCACATCACAACAAGCCCACCCACAGCCCACAAATAGTTCTCGACTCTGGATGTATTTGTGTAGCCTTGGCCAGAAGGGGATATCCCTATTATGTGGTAGTCTGTAAGCACAGACCAAATCGAGGTAGGTCCTTTGTGGGGAGCCACGCCCACACC
>BQKZ01000208.1:124903-154131 GCA_036244855.1 Temnopleurus reevesii | reverse complement strand
ATAAGGAAAAAACACCATCAAACACACCATAAATCGTGCCTATTTATAGACAAAAACAACTGCATTCCGACTTTGAACTTGAAACTGTTTACACAAACTGCTGCAAAAAAAAAGCAAACTCAGGAGACCAATTCCCAACCCATAGCTGAAATTATTACTCAACTGATCAAACACTACACAGACACAATATGCTAGTCCCATAAATTAAGGTCTATAATTAGATCCAAACCCTGTGAATATTATTAGTCCTTTATGACCAGCCTATTTTTCAATATTTTTCATCCTCCCGAGAGTGGAATCGTAAAAGTTGTGGGATGGAGGGAAACTGTTGGCCTATTTTTGAGGTATGCAGGCTACCAGTATAGTTCACATTCAATGTCTTTTAACTCAGAATTTTCATCATGATATCATATTCGGGAAGTTAATAAAATTTACTGGTATTTCAAGGTTTGAGGATTATTGGGGATGGCAAAGGTAAAAATATAAAAGTGGTAAGCCTTCTCTATTTATGTGGTCTTTTAAAGTCCCGGTCACATAGGGCCCCGGAAGCAACACGATTCAACACGACTCTTTGTTCTGAGGCAGTTAACTGTGAATTAACAAAGAGTTGTGTTGAATCGTGTTGCTTCTGGGCCTCTATGTGACCCGGGCCTCAGTAGGTCACTAGTTTGAATCATTGAGCTTGTAATTTCTTCTTTTTTTACAAACTCATCTTCTTGATATTATCAGTTTTCATCTAGATAGCCCCCCAACAAAAGAGTCCAATAAACAATGAATTGGGGTTTCACACTTTAAGGCAAAAATAATGAATGGAATGAGGTAAAACAGTAGGCCTATTCTATGCAGCTGAACTATTTTTTTCGCACACTAACTAAACTTTCTGCACTAAGAGGGTTAAAATATATGATGAATTATGAAAGACAAACATCTCAATAACATTCTAAAACTTGGTACTCATGTGTTTCCTTGGAGAGTACATCAGTTGTGTATTCTTTTATGATGACATGAAGTAAACACCAGCTGCTAACAAGTCTGCCTGATAAAACTGTGAAATTTCGAAAAGCTTTTTCAAACAACAAAAGGTAGATCATATAAGAACAATCAAAAGTATGAAAACTGTATCCACATATGACAAATATTACTTTATATTGCCAAAATGTGGGCCAAATGATTGTTTCAAAATATTTACATTTGTAAACTATTTTCCATCATATACTTTTTTTAAACCAAGAAATATTCAATAAGTGAAACCATTGTGTGTAAAAAGTCAAGAATAACTGTATGCAGTGGAATCATGCTTGTATTTTATATAACTATGTTATCACAACCATAGTAGCAAAAGGGTTAAAAAAATTAAAAAAAAAAGTTATGAAACGCAAACAGCATGAACTCTGTACACCTATGTTTGCGTTAGAGAGTAAATCGTTGATGTATTCTTTTATCATTTCAGAGCAAAAACACCAGCTGCTAACGAGCCTGCCCAATAGCCGATAACAAAATTGTAAAATTTTAGAAACTTTAAAAAAAATTATGATATGTAAGTACAATCAAAGATGAGAAACTATCAGTACATATACAGTCAAACCTGCTTTAGTGACCACCTACATACATAGACCACCTTTCCATAATGACCACCTCTTTTTTGACACCCTAGAATGCATTTTACATGTAAATGAACCTGTCTATATAGTCCACCTGCTGCATTTCTGTCTCGATCCCTCGGGTAGTCTTTATAGACAGGTTTGACTGTATGACGAAAAATATATGACCAAAAAATATATGCCAAATGATTGTTTCAAAATATTTACATCGGTATAGTGTATTCCATCAAATAATCTTTGTTAATCAATTTGAAATATTCACTAAGCTGAACGAAAGTGCAGAAAAGGTGAATAATTACTGCAACCAGTGAATTACATTGGTATTTTTTTATGCCCACATTATTCCATTTATCGTATCAAAAGGGTTAAAGCAGAAAGATATATAAGATAAATTATGAAACGCAAACAGCATGAGGAACATTCTAGAAGTCTGTACACCTGTGTTTGCCTTAGAGAGTAAATCATTGGTGTATTCTTTTATCATTACGGAGCGTAAACACCAGCTGCTAACGAGTCTGCCTGATAGCCAATAACAAAACTGTAAAATTTAAAAAACATCATCTTCTGATGATGAGGATGAGTATTAGGAGGAAGTAAGATCTATTTTTGGGGCAATTTGAAAAATAAAACATGGTGCCTCATTCAAATGAGGTGTCTACTTGAAAATGTACCTTTTTTATTCAAAACATTATGAGATGACGGAAGATAAAAACAATTGCCACTTTTGAGATAGGCGCTAAAAAAAGACAATACAGTATTCTCTGATTTCAATTTATCTTAGGTTGTCAGTTTTCCTTCTTTTATTAAAGAGAATTTGAATAAATGATTTTTATATTGAAATTGATCAATTTTAGTACTACTTTTAAAAAGTTGAATTGCATCACTAGTAAAACTTTTTAGCTCTATAATGCAAAGGTCCATCAAAAAAGAGGGCATATAGAGTCATCTACCTTGTTAAAAATGATTAATTTAAAGATCTATTAATTTCTTTCCCCCTTTCCACCAGTTTTATTGATTTGATTTATTTTATTTTCCATTTCATTAACTCAAAATAACAAAAGATAGCAAATTTTAAATAGAATGTTCACAATTGTCACAACATATCGACCTGCAATTACATCCTTCTGTTACTGACATTGCGACACACAAGGCCATGATGTGATTTGGGACAAGTTGGGGTGATAAGGTTGCATAATAATGGGTCGGTTTTACCCTTGACATTGAGGACTTAGGAAGCTCATGGACCATTGGGAGTGATAAAACAATGTGAAAACAAGCATCGCAGCTGTTTTAGGGATATGTCAATATTCTCTAATGGGAAACGTGAATGTTAGAAAACAACCCTAAAATGGTATATTTAGATGAAAGGATAAACATCGAATGTATTTACAAACTCTGACCGGAATTTGACCGCAATTATATCAGAATTAAAAGCAAGTACGGTTCATAAAAACATATTTTTCTGTGATATGCTATAGATGTATCTCTAATAATTTTGGTTTATATGAAAGTCCTATCTATTATTTCAGTATGGGTTTGGGGTGATGTTTTGTATGGGGTGATGTTTTGTATCGCTTGACAGTTTTAAACATTTGTTTGTTTTTTCTTCAATCAATCAGCAAGTAAATTGTGCAAGGCTTACCTGAAAAGCAGCAAATACATCAGAGACAGATCAGCAATCATGAAATAGAAAGAGAGAGAAAGAAAAACATGAATAAACATGATAATATAATTATGCTTACTATCGTAAATGAATAAAGTGTTTTAAGATTCAATTTTCAACAGCATAAAATATATCCACTAGAATTACAGGGCTTGACACATCTGAGAAAATTTAACTAAGGGCAAATCACCAGCTGCCATACATGGAGAAGGCAAAACCCCCTCTCTTGCCCATTTTAGTCCAATGATAGAGTTGTTGATAAAGTTTGATATCTGTCAAAGTAAAATAAAAACTTCTTTGTATTTACCGTTTAGGTTGATGGGAAGTGGAATGGATTGCCTGACATTGCAGCTATTCTTTAGTAAATTTGTTCTCTTAGAACAATCATGTATACATTTTTTGTGATTAAAAGCAAATAGAAGAGTTTTGATATCATGATCAAAGAACTTTGAGAACTTAAATTATATTCAAGGTTGGGAAAGTAAACCTCTGTTTGTGGTTTCAGCACCAACAAACGCAAAACACTAACAAATGAATGTTCTAAAAATAAATATAGTCTCACACTCAATGTTCAAACAGACAAATGATAACAAATGCAACAAAAGTTTCAACAAAAATGTCGAAATTTCCGGATGGTTTAATTAACAAATATGTTGCATATCATGGGGTTTGGGGGCTAATTTGTTTTACAATCAGTCAAAAGTTCAATGCTAAATGTTAGTTATATATATTGCATCGTTCTTAGTCATCAGCCACAATATTTAATCTGTCTGGAAATCAGTGGCATAACATGAAAAATAAATATGGGTAGACTATTTTGATTTTGTTACACAACATATTTCTCTTTTTGCTAATACTGCTCCCCCTCCTTCCCTCCCGCTCTCTTTCTCTCGCCACCTCCATCTCTCTCTCGCCGACTCCTCCTTATTCTCTGTGCCTCCAACTATCCTCTGCTTTACTCTTTTTTTTTAAATTTCTTCCACTATTCTTCCTCCTCCTCCTCCCCATCTTTCTCTCTCCTGTCCCCCCACCCCCACCATCATTTTCCCCTCCTCCTCAGCGCCCTCCTATACCAACTCCTTTACCAACCCCTTTTCCATTCGCTCTGTCTTTCTTTCTCCCTATTCTTCACTATTCCCTCATCTTCCTCTCTGACTTTCCCCTCCATCCTCTACCTCCCTTCCACTCCTCTTTCTTCTTTCCCACTCTCGATCTCCTCTATCCTTGTCGGATCATCCCATCTCTCCTCATCTCCTCCCCTACTCAATAAGTCCATACTCCACCTTCCAATACTGTACTTAAGCAACTTGACATCGCTGAGATGTTCAGCAGACATTAAACACATTCTCAAAAGCGATTCATTATCAATGTTTCTTGGAAAAAACCTGCTCCAAGGGAGGTAAATTACATCAATCACACCATCTTGCTAGTCATAAGCTCTCCGGAGGAATAATATCCTGAGGTTGTAAAGAAGCAATTTTAAAAGGAATGACACTGGTCAACAATCGGTTGTTGCCTTTTTAGATAAACAAAGGCAGTTATAAATTTTGAATAAAAATAATATGCCTAGCATTGGCTGAAGTAGAATATATGCTTCATCGTGATAGAAGTCATTTGTTCAAGAAGAAGCAGCTTAGTTTGTTTTTCCGAACACTAATTTAATCACAACAGAGTTCTGAGTAAACATGATAAATATCCTTCAATAATAATAAAAACCAAACTGGTATGAATAAACCGAATTATGAGGGTAAATCTGAATTTAGAAAGAAGTCCTTTCTTTACAACAGGAAGCTAATGTAAATAAACATGTAATTTAGGAAAATGTTGGCATTTGTTTGCATGTTTAATATAAAATTCTTAAAAATTGATCCAAACTGTTATCAAAATGATTCAGCAAAAATGTTTTAATAAACAATATGAATGAATAGGATTCGGGGTGGAAATATGAATAAAAAGTAACCTTTTTTTCCCACCAGAAAGCTGATAAACATGAATTTTAAGAAACGCTGACGTTTGTTTGCATGTTTCATACGAATTCTTAAAAAGTGATCCAAACTGTTTACACAATTATTCATCAAAAGTCTTTTTTTATATGATATGAATAAATAGGATTCAGGTAGTAAATATGAATTTTAAAAAAGAGTCCTCTCTTTTCACAAAATGTTGATGTAAATGAACAGGAATTTTAGGAAGCGCTGACGTTTGTTTGCATGTTTCATACAAATGCTTAAAAATTGATCCAAACTGTTATCACAATGATTCATCACCTGCGATTCACATCTAAACATAGATGTCCTTCCGAGAATAAAAAGCGTGGGTAGTTTGTCCAGACCGATTGTTCTTGGGACGTATTGTCAAAGCACAGAGGTGGCTAGCACAGGTGATAATGGGGGGTTCTGCGCCATAAATTTGCGAATTACGTACATCTTTCAGACTAATGAGCGGTTCCCTACGTAAAAGAAACTTGAATGTTTGCCCCACTAAAAATAACAGGCTGCTTGCCTTGGACTAGTTTCTGATGGAGACCCTTGTGTTGTGCAGCTACAAATATTAATTCATGAGATTATCAAGAAAAGTCTGATATAGATGATCCTAGCTGCGAATTTTTGTCCGAAAATAGGGTAATGTTCAGAAAATGAAAAGACAACATTTGATATACTTTATCTGATACTAGGGCTTATTTCATAATGTATAAGCTGAAATTTCACTGGGATTTATTTTCACTTATTTTGCAACCATCAATTTGCTATAATGTGTACTCATTATAATACCCATATAGACTTGTGTATAATGATCTTACAAGGCGTGAAAATGACAACCCGCTAATATGTAAATATATAGGTATGATATTCAGTGGAATCACTAAAATGTATATACGCTAAAATATGGGCTTTTACTGTAGTATTTTTGCATATAAAACAAAGATCTTCCACAAGAAAAAGCCAGATCTATATCATTAAATGTCCTCTTTCCCATTTTCATCTAATGTGCAATAAGATACAACGTATATGATTCCATTGATTGAACATCCCCATCCCTATGGGCGGCCAAAAGGGCCAAAATTTAAAAGAGAGAAAATTAAATAACAACGTTAGAAATAAGAGTAACCAAGGGAAAAAATATTTATATAACGCAGAAATGTGAGAGAAGCGCAAAAGAAAACGTACCACAAAAATGAATCAAAAGTGTGGAAACAAAAACATAGATAAATAATTAGCTGTGTAAAACGAAATTAAAACCAAGATGAATAATCTATATCTTCTGCAGAAATAAGAACAAACACCCAAAAAGAAAAACAATGTCAGAAAAATACAAATATATTGAAAACACAAATAAGTTTTGAAATAATATAGAATGCTGAAATACAAGTTTAACCAGAGGAATTAAGAATTACAGAGAAATAGGACAACACCAAAACATAAGAAGATGTAGGAAATTGAACAAAACGACTGGATATAAGTTTATCACGAAAATAGAAGTGAGCGATAAAATAAAGAAGACCGCGAAAATAGAAGTGAGCCAAAAATAGAAGACTAGTTGTGCCGCGTTTCGGATGTCTGCCGCCCGGCCGCCGCGCTAGCGCAGCGCAGGGCCATGCAATTTGTGCGCTCGTTTCGTTGGCCATACACAGCCTGTAGCAGGGACACCCCTCGATCTCTGTTTCAATTTCGCAGCAAGTTTAATGATGATGAAGATGATGATGACGATGATGATTAAAATGAGGATGTCAGAAATCATTCAAGATTTCTGTGGAATCATTCCTGCTTTTTCTTTTTTATTTTTTTCAATAAATTATCCCTACAATCACATGCTCGATCGTCCGTACTTTGCCGAAGGAGTCGTAATGATGCCAGAAAGCATGATTATGCCAGATTGCAACACTCTCCACCGTAGCTCAGCTCACTTCTAGTTTTGGCTCACTTCTTTATTTTTCGCTCACTTCTATTTTTCGCAGAGTTATTTATTTTCATGATAAACTTATATTCAGTCGTTTGTTCAATTTCCTACGCCTTCTAATGTTTTGGTGTTGTCGTATTTCTCTGTGATTCTTAATTCCTCCGGTTTGACTTGTATTTCTGCGTTCTACATTATTTCAATACTTATTTATGTTTTCCATATATTTGTATTTGCTGACATTGTTTTTCTTTTTTGGTATTTGCTCTTATTCCTGCAGAAGATATAGATTATTCATCTTGGTTTTAATTTCGTTTTACACAGCTAGATATTTATCTTTGTTTTTGTTTCCACACTTTTGGTTCATTTTTGTAGTACATTTTCTTTTGCGCTTCTTTCACATTTCTGCGTTATATAAATATTTTCCCCTTGGTTACTCTTATTTCTCACGTTGTTATTTAATTTTCTCTCTTTTGAATTTTGGCCCTTTTGGCCGCCCATACATCCCACCACTCCCGCCCTATAGAGTCTGATGCCGTAGACTAGGCCTCAACTTAACATTGAGTGAACGACCATGACCCCAGCTGACTGACGAAGCTCAGTGGGCGGAGCTTACATGGTGAGCTGGCCCATTAATCTGAATAAGTAACTCTGTCTCCCAATGGCTCCCGTTCCCCTGCACCCAACGATATGAAAATGCAGTAAAAGCTGCGTTTTACATGTCTGGAAGGAGCCTAAACCTCTAAATCTCTTGATGCTTGCCTGCATTTTTCATTTCAATATATATGTTGACATACAACTCAAATCTGAATGTGCATGGGACAAAAACAAGAGAGAAAATTTACTGGAGGCTCTCTATGCTTTGGCTTCTACAGTATAGCACTAGGAAACTCAAGCGAACCACCCCTCCCTCCACACACACACACACACAAACACACACACACACAAACACACATACACACAAACCCACACAAAACTTGGTCTGCAAGTGAAGACTCTCTTTATCAGTTTTGCATTTTGCATGGATCATAGTCCAGAGTCTGGAGTCAGAGACTACTTTCACTGATGTATTGAAGCCTCCCCTTGACTGCCGGTGTCACAGCATGAATGTAGTCTCTTACTGCAGACTCTGCATCATGCACTATGCAAAAATGATGCAACTGCAGGGAATAATTTTACTTTTCACATTTGATTAGCAGTTTTAGATATTGAGGAAACATCTTCAATATTTTACTGTACAACCCTATGTGAAAAAGTTTCTACACAAAATTTCTTTTGTGTAGCAATTATGCTAAAATGCATAGCAAATTGTGATGTGATACCAGGAAAGTTATTCCCTGAACTGAAAGTGATGGTCTGTGCCTACAGACTACACCAACCCAACCTCTCAGCAGCTTTGCATTATGGGATAGGGTTCATAGCCATCGGTATCTAGAACAGTGATTTATAGCTGACCCCTTTTCCTCAAGGACAACTGGTTTCATCCATTCTGGCCAAGAGGTTAGAACAGGTTCAAGTTCACCGGAGGGACTGGTTTGGAGAGGTTAATGGCTAGAGCTAGCGCTCACCTAATGTATGTCTTCCCAGAATTGGATGCAATCAAGTGGTCGACGACAACAACTTCTTCCTTAAAATAGAACCAGTTCGCTCTGAATATGTTTTGTCTTGTTGACTTCGAAAATGAGCAGGATGCATACTCCTGGAATTTCCCAGAAAAGGAATTCTCATGATGAATCAAATTTCTATTATTACATTGAAGCTACCATACCTGCAATATCACTTGATATTTACGCAAACTGTAAACATATCTCTCATGCCTGAACAAAACAGGAGTTTATGGAAAGCAAAAAAGAATTTGAGACCTAGATTAATTGAAACATGAGAAAATATGAATTTGAAAATTGCTGAACTTGTTTCTGTAAACTTTTATGATGAACTATGATAAACTATGATCAATTAAACCTATCCAGAGGTAATTACAAATTCCAAATTGTAAATCTAGTCAAGATTTTCCTTCTAATGTATCTAACAAACCCTAAAGGATCTCTCAACCGTTCGGACTGGAAAAAAATATTTATACTGCTCAAAAAAGGGTAAACAAATTATATATATATAAAATACTGTGTTGGAAAATCATCAATGAAAATCAGATGACTATGAAAACATGAGTTTTTATCTAACCTGGGTTTGAATTCAGCACAGAATTCAATAATTTTGTAATAAAAAAGCACAGAATAGAAATATTATGTACTGAAAAATCATCAATGAAAATCATGAGACTCTCTGAAAACACAAGTTTTGCCTAACCTGGGTTGAATCCAGCACAGAATAAATGATTGTGTAATGATAAAGCACAGAATAGAATTATTATGTGCTGGAAAAAAAATATATTAGGATATAATACAGTGATCCTTTTTCACTTCTCTCATAAAGTGTAGAACTATACAAAAAAAAAAGACAAGAAGAAAAGATAAGAAGCTATTGGGAAGAAAAACAAAAGAAGAGGCAAACAATGGAAAAGGAGAAATGACATCTAAGTTAAAGCAATTATAGATTTGAGACATGCGCCCCTGCATACCAAAAACTACTCATGAATGACACATCCCTTCGCATATAATGTGATTCTAATTCAAAACATTGGGACCATTTGGATGGGTTTCAGAATGTCTTTCTTATTCCCTACAGACCCATTTACATCACTTGGGTTAGGTGCAGCACATAGTTGATGAATTACAAGCCGATGCAAAATACTATTCTATTGGCATTTGAACCACTGAATCCCTGATTGCGAGGTAAGAGTTAAAAAAAAAACACCTTATACAAACACCAAGCTTTAAAATGAACACTTTGAAAATGTCCAGGCATCTCTCCCTTAAAAAAGGTACCCTTTTACCTCACCCGGGTTGATTGCAGCATACAGAGTTGATTATCTGATTGATTACAGGAACCAGGCATTCCCTGCACAAAGTCTATGGGAATTACAGAATTCAGTAATCAATGGGTTATTAACACTTCAAATCCCCATATTAAAGCAAGATTTAAGACCATGACATCAAATCAGAAATCATAGACAAAATAATAACAGGAAAACAAGAGAGAAATGGACGAAAAGGAACAAAACAGAGCAAAATGGCACCAATCTTCTATATTCCAAACATGCATCTGTGTGCAGCTGCATGCGGATGGGATCAGTGTGTGCGGAATAATATTCATGAATGACATCTCTGTCCGCACATAATGAGCACCTAGTACAAACATTGAGGTATGACAGATGAGCTTCTCCACCATGCCCCGCGCTCAAGGCACGCGCTGCATCTTTCATACTGTCACAGAGTAGTCTGGAAGCACAGACCCTAGGCTTTCGGTGTGTGCATGCACAGAACGTGACACAGGGTATGCATTGTGTCACTACATCACACACAGCATTGCCTCCTCAATCCAATGCTGGGTGTGATCTAGTCACACAATGCATACCCTTTATCAGGCTTTGCGCATGCACATACCGAAAGCCAAGGGTATGTGCTTGCAGACTAGTCGCAGAGGAATAGAAACAAGGATGGAGGGAAGTTGGGTTTTTAACCCCATCTCTTCCGTCTATTTTTCTCAGCAAGCACAGAATTTCGAAAAATAATAATAATAATCTCTTTTTGAAGCGCACAGGTCCGTCAGTAATGACGCTCATGGCGCTGTACATCAAACATTAAAGATTATGCTTTTACTGTATAAGCCAGTATTTCGGCATGCAGATAATTTTGCGTTTTGGGACCAGTTAAATATTTTAGTGTTTTGTTATTTCTGCATTTTTGACAGTGTTTGTATACATATGAATGTGCATCAAACTGAGTGAAAATTTTTGAGAGACTAGGTCCACAAAATTCCTGAAGATAATCCCACCACCAAAAAAAAAAATCAGCTTATAGAACATTACAAGCTCAAGGCATTCTGCATTCATCCTCTGCAGAAGGATTGGACAAGATGGGGATAACTATTACTCTATCCCTTTCATCTACAAATAATCTCTAAATTATATGAAAACCAGAATATACGTTATACATGCTTATGTTTCTCATAGGAAAATGTGACAGAATGAATATCAAATACAAACTTGAAAATCCATTTATTATGACAACTCGTCTGACAAAATATTACTGTAAAAGCCAATATTTTAGTGTACATAAATTTTAGTGAATTCAAGGAATTTCAGACCTTTTCACACATTAGCAAGATGATATTTTCTCGTTTTCGTAGATTATTGTATACAAGTCTATGGGCATTCTAATAAGTGAGAATTTTAGTGAATTCATGGTCGCAAAATTTTCGAAAATATAGAACCCCAGCAAAAATTTCAGCTTGTACAGCATCTGTGTGAATTACTGTGTAAAATACACTCACTGATTGACTGACTATATAATTCTAAGCAAGGTTTGTTTCTATTTGTTCCTATTTTGACCCTTTGCTTTAAATATCCATCCCTCACTGATGCTATAAATCTTGAGCTTTTTTGTACACATGGAGCAGAATACAAATGGGAGTTGATTCATAAACATTGCACCATAAATGATGTACGTCTACTTGCTCGACCAAATGTCCTTTTAACAAAACAAGATCTCTCTTGCCGACGTATATTGACGACAAAATCACAAAATCCTTGAATAATTCAGCGATATCGGAAGAGAGAGAGCATTTTCATTTATTGATGGGCGCAATTCAGGCAAGTATAATTGCATTTTCCCCAGCCGAATCAATACAGATTCTGTCCCTTTCCCTTTGTATCAATGTGACTGATGATATCGATCGTAATAAAGTCAAGGGCATCGGTAATTCTCTCGATATTAAAGAAATTGAAATTATGCACGGTCATAATCATTACAATTTGGATAAGGGGTCATTTTCGTAATTGGGCGATACATAGAATATAGCTCTTGCAGGCTTAGTTCGATCATAATAAACAAACAGATGAGAAATCCAACAAATTCAATTTGCTCATTATCCGTCAAAGGGTTGATTGGCGGATACAATGTTCTGGCCTCGGACAGGTTTTGAGTCGACATTGAGTTAATCTACCGTGGCCTTGGCTTTGATAGTAAGGCTAGAACAGGACATTGACATCATACTAACTCTGATTAGTCTTACCAAGCGAACCTCGTCACAAAACCACTTTCACTCAAACTATCTAGGAGCTCTGCGAAGAGAATACCAGATGAATAAAGCTATAATTTCATCTCTCGTATAATGTATATCCCATTTCTGATGATAATCATCAAGTGTTCTCTATTTCATATGTTCAGAAAATAAATCTGCCAAGAAACAATTCAAAATCAGAACTATACATCAAGACTACTATTGAACACTATTCTTCTCATGCACAAATTCATAAAGCGACATGAAAACACAAAAGCTAGCAGGCTTATTGAGCCAGTGAATAAAGCCTGACGTGTTCTGACGATTGAACAAACATGGCTCCCACAAGTAGTTCACGAGAAGCCAGTTGCCAACATCCGACTGCGTCTCTAATGATTTGGTCAAAATGTGAATATCTCCCAACACATATGATTTATTTTCAAAGAAAAGATAAATACAAATATTTAGGAAAAGGAGGGTCAATGTGTGAAAATGATAAATTCAAATGAAAAAGAAAACAATAAAAAGATACCCAATGTGGCGGTGGTATGGTGTTGATGATGATAGATATTGATGATGATGATACATGATGATGATAATGATGATGATGATGGTAATGGTGGTGGTGGTGATGGTGATGGTGATGATGATGATGATGATGATGATGATGATGATGATGGTAATGATGGTGATGATGATGATGATGATGATGATGATGATGATGAAGATGATGGTAATGATGGTAATGATGGTGATGATGATGATGAGGAGGAGGAGGAGGGGAGGAGATGGAGGACCATAACTGCAATGAAGAAGGAGGACACAATGGTAAAAGAATAGGAAGGGATCAAGAGGAGAAAGAGGTGACAGAGGATGATGGAGACAAAGATGATAATATGAGGAGGGGGAAGGTTACCCATGTGACTATTGTGGGGATTATACGATTGTAATATCCGTAATGTGTTACTGCCAGGCCTATACATTCATAAGAATCTTCTAACATCTATGTTTCTTTGTTCAGGTAACCACAATTCAAGCATTGCTTTCAGGGTTTTCGCCTTCTCAAATTGTTCATATTGTTACATGTATCTTGTACTTATATGTTGATTATGTTTTTGAAAATGAATTAGAAATGTTCAATTTAATCAATCAATCAAAATGTTCTGAAAGGCCAGAAAATTTGGTAAATAAAATTCTAACAGCATTTGGTAGCTTTGGGTTGCGCAATCACCTGTCCCTACTCTCCCCTTCCCCATCTCGTTAAAGAATAGACCGACTAATCACGATCTTCCAGTTCGCAACCAGTTGTCTGAACACACACCGTATTCTACCCAGCAGGCAGTGTTGGTAGCCTTGACCTCGATTGATATTACACTCAACCTCCAACACAACAAATTAAGCCCCTACGCAAGTTCACGGGCCTAGTCTCACTTCAGAGTTCAACAGGACCATTATTTCTGCACCTCTCTTTTGGTCGGGAGGGATGGAGGGATGGAGGGATGGAGGGATGGAAGAGAGGGAGGAGGAAAGAGAGAGACAGGTAGGGAAGAGGCAGTTTGGAGGAAATTGATGAATCAAGAATAAAGATGATAACAAAACACAACATAACAATACCATTACACTCAAACTCCAACACAACAAATTAAGCCCCTACGCAAGTTCACGGGCCTAGTCTCACTCCAGAGGTCGAGAGGGACAATATTTCAGCACCTCTAGGTTGGATAAGAAGAGAGAGATAGAAGAATTAGATAGAGGAAAAATGAGAGAGAACAAGGAAGAGAGAGAGCAGGGAAGATGCAGAGTGGGGTTAAAATTGATTAATATGCAATGAATAAACAGAAAATTGACAAAGAAGGAAAAGAACACAAAATTACAGTACTGTTGAACTTTCAACTCATTCTTAAGGTCATCATTGAGGGCATTATTAAAGTATCTCTTAAAATTCAAAATCCAAAAATAACAATACACTAAAAATGGAATTCTTCCCAAATTTAAAAGAGATCATATCAGGAAATAATTTTACTTTTTACATTTTAGTTTTATACATTGAGGAAATATTTTTGATACATCACTGTACACTCCTATGTGGAAAAGTTGCTAAACAAAACATATTTTGTGTAACAAACAGGCTAAATTGCAGAGCAAATTGCGATGCGACACCAGGAAAATTATTCCCTGCATATGCTGAAATACAGAACAAGTCAGCCATCATTTCTTATGATAGGTAGTCTAGGTTCTAGACTGTTTATTTAATCTTTTAAAATTCACAACGCTTGTTCCCTCCTCTAAACGAGTCCACCAGGATTAGCCTATCCCAACGTACACGCAAGGAGCTCGCATCCCAGTGGACTGCGCATCCCCCAAATTACAGATTTGTCGGGTAGAGCAGATATCTCACGGAGAGGTCGTGTTCGTTAGGTGTATGTGAGGCTCAAAAGCACAGTCCTGGCAAAGGACTAATGATAGGTAGAGACCTATTTCATCTTTGGTTTACATATAGAAAAATTTCTAATGGTTAATTACTTATGATATAAATGTTAAAGTGAAGAGTGGTTGTTATTACCAAGAATCATTTGGTGTAATCATTTGAATCACTAATTTGTTTCCTTGTCTGTGAAAGATGAGTAGATGTATCTGTTTTCTAGATCAGATTACCTCAGGTTTCCCCATAAATATTGCTCAATAATGTCTAATCAAGTTATGAGGAAGCTGATTTGCCCTTGGAGTTTAAAACCTCAAGTATCATTAATGTTTTCGTACTCACCAAGTTCCTGAAAAGTGTTGCCTTAAAGAATGGGGAAAAATTGTAATATCATTCAAGCTTTTATCACTTTGTTCAAGTGCTTTTATTTCATTGAAACATGGCCTTAAAGTATAAAAAAAAAATATGAATATGCACCTATGAAAGCCCAAGTCATGCTTTGTGTTTTTTTTCAATCTGTTAAAATACTTTTGCTTCAAAATCTCACTTCATTGTTATACAAAATGAGAGATATCTTATAATTCTGAAGAATTCACTAAACATACTATCACATGGAAAAAAATAGATCTTTGAAAATCTTTTAAATTCTCACATAGAATTTATAAACAACAAAATGTAGCCCCTGAAGTTTTTTATTTATAATTTATGGCAATGTCTATTACAGTTACCATATTAAATTTATATTAATTACATATCCATCGATTANTTGTCTGAACACACACCGTATTCTACCCAGCAGGCAGTGTTGGTAGCCTTGACCTCGAGTGATATTACACTCAACCTCCAACACAACAAATTAAGCCCCTACGCAAGTTCACGGGCCTAGTCTCACTCCAGAGTTCAACAGGGCCAGTATTTCAGCACCTCTCCTTTTGGATAGAAGATAGAGACATAGGAAAAGAGAGAGAGAGAAAAAGAGAGAGAGAGGGGGGGGGGAGGGAGAGTGTAGAAATGTATGAATGAGTAAATAATGAGGAAAAGATAATGAAGGATAAAGAACATTTACAGTACTATTACTCAACTTTCAACACAACAAAAGTTGAGCCCCTATGCAAGTTCACGAGGCTAGTCTCACCCTAGAATTCAATCGGGCCATCATTAAGCATCTCTCACAATTCAAAATGTGAAAATAACAACACACAAAAAAAAATTTCCTTTTGCATTTATGTTAACATTAACATATGCATATGGTTATTAATGTACTGGCGTGTTTCAATGTCAAACAGGACCAACACCTGCAACTGAAATGCTTGCTGTCAAGTGTTCAATACACCAGATGCTCTCTCTTGACATCGATATTTAACTTTATGATATTAAATGCCAAAATTCTTCTATTCTTCTCTTCTCTCTCTTACCTTTTATATCTCTCAAACTTTTTCTTTTCCATTATCCATCTCGTTTTATTATTAAATTGTTTGTTTACTCCAAATAATAATATGTAATAATTAATTTTCTTTAATTTTCTTCAAAGAGATGATTTTGTTTCACTTTGTTTTGTTGTAAAGGCGATCCCAACACAAGCTGTGCTTTCAGAATACTCGCCTCCTTTATTCTTTTACTTGTGATGTTATTTTGTATTGATTATGTATATGAAAAAGGAAATAAATTAATTCAATTCAATTCAATTAAAAAAAATTGAAAATAGGCCATAAGCTGAAATACAGAATTAGTCGGTAATCATTTCTAATGATAGGTAGATCCCTATTTTATCTTTGATTAGAATATAAAGTAACATCTAACAGTTAATCACTTATGAATATAAATGTTAAAGTAAAGAGTGGTTGTTATTACCAAGAATCATTTGGTTTAATCATTTGAATCGCTAATTTGTTTCCTTGTCTGTGAAAGATGAGTAGATATATCTGTTTTCTAAATCGGATCACATCAGGTTTCCCCATAAATGTTGCTCAATAATATCTAATCAAGTCATGAGGAAGCCGAGTTGCCCTTGGAGTTAAAAACCTCAAGGCATCATTAATGTTCAAACCCATTGACTACCCAGTTCAGTAATTCCCATAGACTTTGTGCATGAACTACCGGTTTCAGTTTTTAATGGGTTAATACTCAACCATTAGTTCCTGAAACGTGTCACCTGAAAGACTGGAAGATTGTAATATCATTCAAGATTTTATCGCTTTGTTCAAGTGTTTTCAATGGCCTTTAATTCAAACAAAAAATATGAATATGCACTAATTAAAGCCGAAATCATGCTTTGTGTTTTTTTCTTCAATCTGTTAAAATACTTTTGCTTCAAAATTTCACGTGTCACCGTGAAGACTGGAAGATTGTAATATCATTCAAGCTTTTATTGCTTTGTTCAAGTGTTTTCATTTTATTGAAACATGGCCTTAAAGTATTTTTAAAAAAATATATGAATATGCACCTATGAAAGCCTAAGTCATGCTTTGTATTTTTTTCCAAAATCTGTAGAAATACTTTTGCTTCAAAATTTCACATGTCACCGTAAAGACTGGAAAATTGTAATATCATTCAAGCTTTTATTGCTTTGTTCAAGTGTTTTCATTTTGTTGAAACATGGCCTTTAATTCAACAAAAAATATGAATATGCACTTATTAAAGCCCAAATGATGCTTTGTGTTTTTTTCAATCTGTTAAAATACTTGACATATCCTTAATTCTGAAGAACTCATTAAACATCCTATCACATAGAAAAAAAATAGATCTTTGAAAATCTTTTAAATTCTCACATAGAATTTATAAACAACAAAATGTAGCCCCTGAAGTTTTTTATTTATAATTTATGGCAATGTCTATTACAGTTACCATATTAAATTTATATTAATTACATATCCATCGATTATGTGGATATTTGTTATTATTGCAAATAGAGTGAGAATATTGCTGTATAAATATTTGGCAAACGAACACGAGTCCAGATGGTCAAAACCCATTATCAAATAATTTGCTTTTCCAATTGAAAATCAAGAATGGCTATTAATATTTAGACCTTGACCACTCAATTGAATATAAATGGATGTCTTTCTTTGTTATACAGTTATATGCTAAATATCATGGTATATGGATAAAGGGGGAAAACATCTGTGAGGGCATATCTCTATAACTTAGATCATTTAAATTCCCAGCACCTTTCCTTTTTCATTATTTTCTGTAATTTACAGATTAGCATTCGCACACAAGAGATATATCAAAACGTTCCGGAATATGTAGGTGTATTTTCATATACACCATCTATTTGAGTCTCTCCTCTTCTTCAAGCTATCTTTTCTCTTTTTCTATTCCTTCATTTTTATCAACCTTCCCTCTCTCCCTCCTCTCCCCCCCCCCCCCCCCTTTCTCTCTCTCTCTTTCTCTCACTCTCTTCCTCTCTCTCTCTCTCTTTCTCTATCTTTTTGCCTGCAAAAGCTCTGGGGTTGTTTACAAACTCTCTCTCTCTCTATCTCTATCGCCCTCTTTCTCTCTCTATCACTCTACAAAAAAGCTCTGGGGTTGTTTAGAAAATTTCTAGGACAAACAGTTTGTATAATAGAAGAGGTCAACTTCTGAGTCACTGGCTTCAGTTACTTGTTGTGTTCAGTCTTTTCCGCCCGGCCAGTCCGTCCGTCCGAGCCTGAGGCGCTACCCTTGACCGTTGGAAAGGGGGTTAGGTATACAGGATCAAACTTGGCCACCGGGATGGCTCGGTCAAGATGCCCGCTCTCCGATGACGACGACGCTGACCGCTTTCGTCAAATCTAGCGCAACACTGGCCTGTGGTGAGCCGCTGATAGGCTAATTTTCCAGACCCTTGCATGATTGCAAGGGATATAATCTATTGATATATACTGGGGCCTTTATTAGACAGAAATTGCTTGTGTCAAGATATAACATTAAACTTGTTTATTATCTGCTTTAGAGTTATAGATAAGAATGTTTTCTCATATATTCTGTTCACAAATATATAAGATAAATCGACAGCAGAATAATGTTTATCCCTCAAAAAACGCTTTCTGTTTCCTTGCTGCCTGAATGGCAAGTTGTGGCTTCATTTTAATGAAAACGAGTTACTACTAGCAAAATGCATCAAAGTACAGACTAGCACTTATTGGTGTTATATGTGTTATTCTACCTCCAAGGTGAGAACTAAAAAATGCATCAGCACAGAAAGAGGAACGTACAAAAAAAAAATAGAGAAAGTTTATTAAACGCTTCCTGGCGAGGGCTTTCAATGATTTAAACACGACTCGGTGAATGATCTTCATTTCCGTGCACCGAAATCTCGTGGTCAAGGTGCGAGGCAGATTAGATTCCGCGGATGCCAAACGCTACAGGTCCAGACTGGGAGACAAATGCAAATTCTCATCACTGTGAGCAGAAGGGACAAAGGAATGGGACAAATTAAACAACCTCCATTCAACCCTTAACCATAGCTAGATGGAAATTAAATTTCCATCCCCCTCATTCTGTGGAAAATGTTGAACAAGAGTTGCACCTGGGACTTTCTTTTGTGATCATGAAGCTTTTGTGAATGCTTGAATATAGCTAGATGAACACAAAAGAAATTTCCATCCCTCTCATTCCGTGGAAAATGTTGAACAACAGTCGCATCTGGGACTTTCATTTGTGATCTTGAAGCTTTTGTGAATGCTTGAATATAGCTAGATGAACACAAAAGAAATTTCCATCCCTCTCTTTTTATGGAAAATGTTGAACAAGAGTCGCACCTAGGACTTTCTTTTGTGGTCATGAAGCTATTGTGAATGCTTGAATGAAGTTGTTTACTTTCTCCCTGTTCTTTTGACACTTCTGCTCACAGTGCATATGGGTGTCTGTTCATGATTCGCTTCTGTGTTTCCTAATCGCATTACAACAGCTATAATCATATTATAACTGTTAAATATTGCCCTGTGTATTATCAGTATAACTCGATTTAAATGATCCAATGTTTGGGTTCAAGATGTAACAGATGCAGCAGAAAGTTGTTAATGACACTTTGGAAATAAAATTAAGTCAGATTATCTCTAATCTTGGTGTTAAGTTGAGCCTTATTCTTTATACATTGATTCACTAATTTACGTTTTCAGAATAAGATAATAAATAAAAAGTATGCCAAAACCAATTTGATGACATCAATCATTTTTTTTAAATCTGATTTGACTGTCATCTTGTAATCAGCGCCCTCTCTTGCTAACAAAAATATTTTATCTTATTTTTAGCCTTTCATTTAATGTTATTTTGTTTTCATTTCCCAGATTTGCTAATTGTGTATCAGAATATATTTGAAAATAAAAATCCTAATTCATATTTGATAATGGTGCTTAATGATTAAAGATATTAAGGCCTTAGAAATTCTATTTTTGCCATTTCGGTGAGAACTATATATCGAAATATATTTGTTTCTATATCCTTCACAATATCTTTCTTTTCTTGTAAATCTGAATCTCTTGGGACATCAAAAATCTCTTCTACTTAGGGGACATTTGACTTAGAAGGGTAAATAATTCAGGATTTATGTGATTTAGTAAAGAAAATCACATTGACTCATGCAATTATTCGCCTTAGACAAGTTCGACTTAAAGAGAGTAAAGACTTTTTATCAAATTTTAGGAATTTTCTCCCTGTTAACAAAAACTCTGATGCAAGCTTTAATAAACACCCTATACTCAAACAGCAACAGACAACAGAAAAAATCTGGGGAGGACACGAAGTAATGATAGAGACAGAAAACAGATGCAACTAAAAATTGCATTAGCAGTTATTCCGACTGCCAAATAATTTGCCAAGAATTGTTTTTGCGCTCTTAACATGCCAATGACCAGACTCTGTTCAGGTGCACAGGTAATTACATCTGGCGTAATTCCGGTTTACCCGGGTTGTTTACCGATTTCCTCCTCGTCGAATTGTTTCAAATTAAGACCTGTGATTGAATCAATGGACTCTCTGGCTTAGTCTGTACACAAACACTCTATTCAGGCATTTTTATTCAGTGACTACTTCTGGGAATTTGTGTGTCTGCTTGGAGAGACTAGCACCAAAATCACACAAGCAAAATACTGGGAGCTCCACTGATGTGTAGTTTTCATTTCAAGACATATTTACTCCCTTCTAGCAATAGCATTAGTAGAATTACCGAAATGGATTAAGGTACTTTCTTGAAGACTACATAAATCTATGGGTGTCTGGATGCATTCATATATATATTTTTGCAAATGTTACATAATCTGAGAATTAGATTTAAATTTTCAGCCGCTACCTCGCCAAAACATTAGAAACCCCACCAAAATTAGATCAATTCAAAGAAACAGATGGCTTTTGCAGTATATTGGAAAATAATAACTCGGGGGCTAATAAATGCCAACAAACTATGTTAAATAACTCTATAATACCTTATTTTATATGTATATCTATATATTTCTTTTGATGTTTTCATGTAAATGAATTTTTTTTTATCAGATTGGGCAAATTTTGGAGGGTCGTTCAGTTGAGGGCAGCAAAACCACTTTTTTAGGCCTAAATGCCAACGCATAATACACAACTTTTAGTTATACAACCTTACAACCAATTTTGTAAATACTAAAACATGCTATAATATGTTGTCTCACGATGAGGTACTTGATACTTTAAACTTGATGGAATATCAATAATCAAGTACAACGTCGTGAGACAAGGTATTTTAGCGAGTTTTCGTAGTCATAAAGTGTGCGGTAGCCATAAGAATCTATGTGTCCGTCTTTTTCAGAAAGAAGTTCGAAGCCAAATATTTTCATCCACTTGTAACAGGAATAACACAGGATTTCCACATAAATTCCAGACCTATTTTCCCCCAGCATTGCAGGAAACCATAATTTCCTGTGAAGTTATATGGTCAATGCCAAAATTATTCTATTCACATCCCCCTTATCCTCTAAAACAAGTGAGGAATACTGAAATACGTATTTCATTTTTAGAACAAAACTATAATAATAGGCCACTGTTAAAATCTTATTCATTATTTCCAACTAATGTAGTCATTTGGTGTTCCTTAAACATGTAACTATTGAACTACAATACTTTGAATCCATTTTGCATACACTATTTGTTGCTATGTCTGACAAGCATCAGGCAAGTTTTGGTTAAGCTTTCAGGCTGTCAGGAACCAACTTTGTGATAGAGTATGCATACAATTTATGTGTGCAATAGTTAACTGGCCCTTTGGGGTAAAGTGTTACTATAATTTAGGCACAGAACACCATTAAATAGGTTGCAACACAAAATCAGTTGGTATACTTAAAGTACTTTTCCAAATTCCTGCTTCGCAAACTGGCCTGTTGGGTACAATATTACTATAATTTATGCATAGAACCACATTAAATGAGTTGCACACTTAACAATTATCTAAAGATGATATAAAATATTTCTGCAAAATAAAGTGAGCTTTGGACAATAGATCAATACGCCATGTATTGAACTGTGCTTACACAACAATCACAAGCTGGTTCCGATTTGGATAGTATTACAAAGGACCATTGAATTAGGGTTCAACTTATTTTTCCGAAAATAGATTATCTAGTTTTTTTCCAAAATCCAGTTTGGTAAACTTGTCCATTGGGTAATATATTATATACTTTAGGTACAGGCCCACATTTCATTGATTGCACACAGAATCATCATCGTTACTTCTGGTATTTTTCAAAATTCCCAATCCAACCTTTAATTTTGTACCCGCATAGTCATAGGATACAGGGAAGCCACAAATATTCCAAGAATAAATTTTCTCATCCATTTATTCCCATCCCGATGCGTGGCATTGTTGTTTCCTCCTTTCAAGATATCAGTCAAGGCCGACTGAAAATATAAACTTGATTATCCTCCGAGTTCATTCGATTTTCAACCAAATATGTAGGGCAGTGACTCACAGTTCGGTCAATGAAAGCTAAACTATCAGTAATATGATCGCAAGAAGGGGCACAAATTGCTTAGGTAACATATATTGAATCGAGTGACTATGTATGAGGGGGTAATTCTCTATCTATTATGGGAATTAAATGGTTACGAAGAAAATGGGGTAAATTCAATTATGAAAGAGTGGATTATGCAATTTCTGACTCTGTGCCTACATAAATAGAACTTTGTGACTTTGTTTTATCAAAAAAAAAAATTGTCAAAATCTTATCAAGCCCATCCTAAAGTAACATTGAATCTTTTGTGTACTGATTTGATCAAAATAATACGGTCAATAGTTTTTCAAATTTCATGTACGCCTGTTAGATGTAGGCTACATAATATGTATAAGGTTGGACAGAACGTTGAATGGAATTTTGGTTGCCATCAGTCTTGAAGTAGTGAAATGGCAAATAAAAGTTCCTTCTTTTGACTAGTTGCTATCCACTAGAAGCATTGTCAATTGAATTTCAGACTAGAACAAGCCAATAAAAAGCTGGAATTATTTGAATATTTCAGAATGCGGAAATCAATCCATTTCCAGCAAATTATGAAAAGAATAATTCACGTTCAATGTAAAGAAATCCCTCAGCAATGTTATAATGCTGTTTACATGCCATTAATAGACATCCCAACTGATTCAAAATATCACTTAATTTAAATATGAATTTATTTCTCCAATGATTGCATATAGTTAGTCAATTTGTTGACAATTTCCTACTGCCTTAAACTTTCACACATTTTCTCTCCCCCCACACATCGTGTACAGAAATCTGATTTCAGAGTTCAGAACTCAGTTCACGAGGAAGGAGATCGATAAAATCCAGATGCCACTTTTTCTTTTTTAGCACTCTGTGCGATTCCGCAAGATGCACTTGGCTTCGGGGATTCAACTCTTGGGGTTTCTGCATTATCCAGAGGTTTGGAATTATCTCGATACTTATGATCTACCATTGTCATCTGATCAGAACAATTTCAAGATTATTGTAATGATCATAATACTTCATATTTTTATGGTACATTTGTAAAAAGATGATACAAAATGCCTGCACTTGTAATGCATTTGTGTCTCATATTGCAATATTTCATATCTCAAGACATACTCAGTTGAATCGGTAGGATTGTATGCAGCGTATGTCATACTATTTTATTAATAAACCATCTACTTTGCACTTTGGGACATATTTTTCATACTGTCATTCAATAGGCAAGTTTACTAATCAGTGGAAATTCTATGCATACCTCAAACACAAAGGTTGTTCTTGACAACCCAAAAGCTTGCCCTTGGCTTGCCCAACATGGCAACAAGTAATGTATACCAACTGGATGCTAATTATTGTCATTCAATTGTTACTTACCTGCTTTACATTGGCAAGAAACGTGCATAAATTTTAATCATTTATTTGTACACAGGGCATGCTTGCAAAGCAGTTAATTCATAACTGAATGCACCTACCCTGTTTTTAAAGCAGACTATAATAAATAAATAAATAAATAATCAATCAGTAAACTTGCCTATGAAATGTGATTCATATTGGTATAGATGTAATACACTTCAATCTACCTACTCTCAAGATGTTACAAATTTGTAAATTTTAATTTTTTAATCTAGAGATTAATCTTGAAGAGAATGCCAGATTCTGAGGATTGTAAAAGCAAGCTCAGGATAATGCAGCAGCATCTTTTATTTGAAGACAGTTCATGTCAAACCTCAAATCAGCTTTGGTTATCCCTCTGTGATTTTCAACTTTCACAAGCAGAAGGATGCTGATCCCAAGCTTGCTTATAGGAGTTGCAGACTATTTATCTTCAGGCAAAGGATTTCCATGATTTGTTTCATGACAGTTGCAGCATTAACGTTAGAATATAATTTTGGTGAGGATCAAACAATCTGGAATTGTCTTACCATTTTCTTGAACATCTAAATCTTGCATGTTTTTGATGACCACCATTATGTGATTTGTTAATTTTTGGGGTTTTAAAAATACAAACAAAATTACTGTTGTTGGGAAGGTATAAAGTTGTAACCCATATTCAATATATTAAAATGAGCTCTTCACAAACCACAAAAAAGGAGCAAATTATTGGGTAACTAAATCATTGTCTATTTATTGCATTTATATGTAACACGATATAAACTTTTTCAGTATAAAATAAAGTGGGTCATGGGACAATAGATCTGTACGCCGTGTATTGAACTGTGCAGACACAAAAATCACAAGCCCGTTCTGATTTGAACAGCATTATAAAGCAGCATTGAAATGGTATTTAACTTAATTTCAAGGAAATAGAATTTATCACGTTATATAAAATACTTTTTGTCCTCTTAGATTTTAGTGTGAATTTTATCTACACAAGTTTGTCAAGTTTTTCACACAAGATATCCTGTATCAGTATGATCCCATCATTATCTCTGACAANTAGTGTGAATTTTATCTACACAAGTTTGTCAAGTTTTTCACACAAGATATCCTGTATCAGTATGATCCCATCATTATCTCTGACAATTATCTGTTTGTTTGAATAACATGTTTTTCTTCAAACTTAACAAAACTATATTTAACAAAACTACACCTTGGCTTTAACCTGTTAGTGATAGAGATGAACGCAGATAACCTTCTTTTTCTTTCTTTGTTTTGGCCTTGAGTTTGAGGGATGAACTTCTAAGAATCTTAAAACCAACTTAACCACTTTAAAGACTTTCCATCCATAACAATGAATTCTTAATTCACTCCAACAAAACTCCTTATTTCATCCGACTGAAAGTTTATTCAAAGGCCAAAAAAATCTATACTAAAGCTGTGTAGCTATAACTAAATGGTACCTTTTACACAAGTATGTCTGAACATTGAGTATCAATACAAGGTATGGCTGTAAACTGTGTAACAGAACTTTTAACGCTCATGTGAAAATCATATATGATGGACAGTCAGTAAAACAATTTACATAATTTCTTCACCCAGTTATAGTCATGTCTGCATTTGTAGTTTTAAAAAAGTCTGATGCATTCTACATTAAAAAAAATGCTCTTAAATGGTCACTGCATGTCTTGAGATGAGACTACGCTTGCAGGGTTTGGAGAAATGTTTTAATACACAGCTAAACTTGCAATGGCCTTACCCTAGGCCAGCATATTCACAAATTAAAACAAGTCATTTTCAGAGTACAAGTAGTATGTAGGAGACTAGAAATAAAGAAATTCATTGAACTAACACAAATCACACCTTAGCATTTCACGTTTCCCATCTAGGGGAATCATGTCCCGAGTTTTAATCTTGACGTTTCCTAATGAGACCTTTGCACGAATGTGATGAGGTTGTGAAGGAGTGGGTCTTATCGTTCCCCAACACGCCCAGCTATCTTGGGGTCACATTTAGAACTACATCCCAGCTATCTTGGGGTCATATTTAGGACTTCATTTCACCTATGGGTATACCGTGTACCAGATCTGTATTTTATCTCAGTGGGAATGTAAAGAGCTTAGGGAAACCATCATCATAGAGCAAAAGTCCCAAAATGCAAGATAAAAACATCAAAGTTTACAAGTTCATCCAAAGTTCTTGTGACTTGCAACCCATCACCTCTCCTTTGCAATATTAAAATTGAACAGGTGTAGATGAAAGTTATACCTATAGACCTAAACCTGTATTCCTTTCGTCTTTGGCCATATCATGTTGGATTGGTGGTATTAAAATGAATAAAATATAGTGAAAACAAGATCAGACCACAGCATCATTACTGACGCATTTCTCTTGGGAATTTTTTTTCATCCACTGGCACATCTATGTTCATGCACAAATACTGAAATCTTGATAAACAAAGGGGGTTGCTAGAAAACTTAAATCAATTTCAAATTTGCGGTTGAGTGTGGTACATCCTACAAGACTAAATTCTACAACAGAAAGACAAATTATTTTTTTCTTCATTTATTTTCCCACATGGTTGACAAAACTTGAATACATCTGATTTGCAGTGTAATAGATTAACATCATTTGATATCACACATATCATATATATGCTTCCTCTTGGAAATTACCTAATTATTCAAACAAAATTCCCCAGTGTGTTTCTTCTAACTTGTGCTGTCCCATAGGACAAGATATACTGGAAAGTGGCGTCAATTCGGCCTGTAATGGGCTAACCATCGCACTGTCCTTGAAGATAGCATCCAATAGCGGCTCTAATTTGCCACAGAATCCCCCAGATTGTCTTTCCGAGCCCAAGCAAGGAGCTGGACATGTTCATGATATCAGCAACGGCCTTGGCCGCGACATATCCTTTCCTCATCAACCCTAACATTCGCGCTTGTTCGCGAGCTCAAAACCATGTAATGCACACGTGACTCGCTTCTTGAAAAGGAGCTGTAACTCAGGAGCAAGCCTGAGGAAATAAAACTCAATTAGATGGCTAGAGTTATCAAAAGTGTTTGCCTTTTAATTGCTTCTTATCATGGTAAGTGCCAATTTTAAGGGAAAAATCTGAAAACTAATACATTTTTAAAATCAAATTTAGCCTGGCGGAGATGATTGTTTTGAGCACAGAATAACTTTGAAATCATAAGTTCTATACTGAAACCATTTCACTAATAATAATAATAATAATGATAATAATAATAATAATAGGTGCAATTTATATAGCGCGCGGATCCACTCTCCAGAGTGTTTAAGGCGCTTTGCATAAATATTACCCTTGCTTTAGTTTGGTGTACACCAGCGCACATGGCATGTCAAGAAATAAATAGTCCTGCCAGGTGCCCATTCATCTCACCTGGGTTGAGTGCAGCACAAATATCCTACAAGTTCTCATTTCACATTTTACAAAATCTATAAAATTCAGCAAATCTTTTTTTGAACACAAGAATTAAGAGACACCAAGATTTCAAACATTTTACCATTGACCACTTTGCAGCTCTTTTTGATGTGCTAAGATACATTAAAACCGAGGAAGCATAAAACAGGCAACTCAGGTTTCACTAGTTTGAGGTTACCTATGTTCAAGCATGAAACAAATATTCTCTTCCATTTTCGTCTCTTTTATGATTTTGTTTTCTGTTTAGAACTGGCAAGACTCTGGGATTCTTACAGGTACTTGATTTTCTTCTGAACATTTTTCTCAAATTTTCCCATCCTACATCTGTTCTTATCCTGTTTAATGATGTTGATATCTTCAGCAACTTCCCTAGTACTGACGTAACGTTAATCAACAACCACCAAAAGCATCTAAGGGGAAACTGAAAAGACCTTTTGACTTTATAGACGCTAATTATGCTTTTTTAGCCCCAAGAAAAACATGAAATAGCAGTGATAACAACAAAACAGAAACTAGTATCTTATGCTGCTTTTAATAGCATGTTATTCATGCTGAGCGAATAATAAATGAAGTGTTCTTTTCCCTATTCTTGCTATTCCAGCTATGAGCATCAAATTTACAGGAAACGTGAAACAGGCTATGTTCTTGGTTTCGTTCAATGTTAGACGGAGATAATCTTGAATAATATTGTGTTTTAATGACCTCGTTCACAGGAGTGTCAAATTTAAACTTAAAGTCCTTTTGTTCATTATGTCTACTTTCTCTTCCATCCCTTCGTATCTTTCTGTCTTCCTGTCCTTCTCTCCCTCACTCCCTCTCTTTTTCTCTTGCTCTTCCACTGCTCACAAATGTCAATCTCTTTTTATTCTGTTGATGCCATAACATAAATGGATTTTTATCTCATTTTAATCTTAAAAACCATTTATAAATGGGTAATTCCTGCACAAAGTCTATGGTAATTAACAGCATTCAGTAGTCAATGGGTTAACAGTTATTAGGATGATTTAGAATCAGTAAAAATGCTTTTAAACTGGCAAACATCACTCCTGTTTGCCAATACATGATGGGTTTCATGACATGACACTTCTCGAAATAATATTCCGTGCAAACAGAGGGCTGCAATCGATCATTCTTCTCATTAATGACCTACCAGGGTCTCAAGTCCAAGGTTAACATGAACCCTATTTGTGATGTCTTCATGCAACTGTATTTGCCCCCTTGAATGATATATTTATCTGTCCACCAATCTTTCGTGACACGCACACCCCAGCACGTACATGAGATGCCGAGATGAGGCGTTTGGCCTGGCCTGGATGGAAGGTGTCCTTTTCCATTTAGCATAACATTTTCCAGCTTTAAATGCCTCGCTAAGAGATGCCAATCATTTAGGAATAAGCATGAGGTGTATTTTCACAATTCAACGCTTTCATTGCAAGTGAATGGCTGATAGGTGGTTATTATCATAGTAATGTTTCATCTCATTTTTGTTCAGCTGTTTTCTTATTCAAATTCTAATTCTTTTCCAGAATGTTTGGCATCTTTGCTTAGCTCAGACCCCATCCCAACCTAACCCTCCCCCATCACCACAACATACTTTCCTACTTTATTCAAATGTCGTCCCACGACATTTGCTTGTTTTCGTTCACATTCTGCACAATTCTTTTTCTTCTTCTTCTTCTTCTTCTTCTTCTTGATCTTCCACGAAAGTGCATTTGTTTTGCACGTGTTTCTTGTGGGTCCTAATTAAGTATCTTCCTAATCTTCAATTCACTTCAAATTT
>BQKZ01000208.1:54285-119939 GCA_036244855.1 Temnopleurus reevesii | reverse complement strand
CCCCCCTCCCTCTCTCCACCGTCCCTTCATCTGGCGTCCAAGGTCACTGTATTCATATGTTGATATATATATCTCCTGGCAATGATACTTTTGTTACATCTATTCCCTTACACTCCCAACAAATGATTTCACCAAACTCGATTTCAAGGTTGTTCTATTCCCAGCAGCAATTTGTTATTCAACAATCTATCTTCACATCCGCTCTAATCATACTGGACTCTAAAAAAAAAATTCAGACGCACTTCAATTGGTTTGTGATTTTCCTCTTATTTATCTGATTAGTGTAATAATTCCACTTCAATTAAAGTTTCAGATAATGTCTTCTGACATTTAAATTTCTTTTTTTCATGGGGGGTGTTTGTTTAAGTGTATTGTCCAAGATGGGAAAACATTATGTTTATTTTTATACACACATAAACCACATCTCTCTCACAATCCTAGCATTTATTTAGTCTCTATCTTTCTTTCCACACATGCACAGGAACACATACCTTTTTTATCTTTCTTTAACTCTTCTCTTCCTTAATTTCAAAACACACAAACACACACATACATACACAGGTTTCACACCTTCCTCTAAGCTTATCCTCCCTCTCTCATGTAATTGCACCCACAAAGACTCACACATACTCATCCATCTCTTTCTTCCTATAACTCTCTCAAACATACCATAAATATGCAAACACACCCACATTAATACAACCATATCATCAATTATCACACTCTACCCCCCCCCCCCTCTCTCTCTCTCTCTCTCTCTCTCTCTCTCTCACTCTTTCTCTTAATCTCCCCCATACACCCACTTACACACACACACGTACATACACACACACCCACATATGTATCTCTCTTTTCCTTCCGCTATCTCTATCACATAACACAATACACAATGCACACACAATAATGCACTCACACAACAACAACACACACACACACACACACAGATCCCATTAATCTTCACCCTCTCTCTCTCTCACTCCCTCTTTCACCTGCCGTTGTCCAGCGCAGCAACACATACCACACACCAAAGTCTCAAGTCCAAGGCTGTACTGTGTCTATTGACATTACTTCCCACATCATGCAATCACAATTTCCATCCCTCCATATCATCAACAGACATTACTCAACATTTTGACAGCAGTTAAAGGCACTAGCTGTGTTTGCTGTTCACCCATTTCAAACATTCTAAAATTGAACAAACCAATCCGTTTAAAGGCATTATTCAACGATGCCATATCAGATGTGACACTTTCAATATCTGAGAAACTAAGAATATTTAAAAGTATGACAGAATGAAAATGAATATTTATTGTCCAAAAAGAGTAAAAATAGATCAGCACTTGGAAAGCATGTGGCTTTGGACTAGCGAAGCAATCATGACAGACACACAAGTAAGATTTACCATCATTACGGATAACAACTTCACATCTTCATAAGATCTGGTATGCAACATACCATATCAGCAAAAGCTAAGACAGCTCTTGCTAATTCTGTCCAATAACAGCGCTAGAGGACATCAAACTCACAACAGATAATTGAAAGATTAGTTTTCCAACTTTGCAAAGGACATGGACATTTCTTGCTTCAATTCACATATATGCTATAAAAAATTTACTTTGCATCTCAAAACAAGAAATATTTTTCAATGAACATTATGAGATAAATCTGGGAATATCTGTGTTTCCTTGCGGCAATATTGAAGTTCCAATTTAAATAGGTTACCCTTCAGTTAACAAAAATATTTGACTTGACTAAGGAGCTAATACACTATGTTCAAACCCACACTAGATCATTGCCTCAACAACTCTTCAATTCTTCAATTTTACAGCAACTGCCCTCATTAAATATACATCTCGTCATTCCCAAGAACACTCGATTTGATACAGAACATGCATCACCCTCGACATCCTCTACCGACACCAATATGCATGCATGGTAATCACCACCAGAGGGAATGGACAAACACAAGGCTGGCACAAATGAAAAATTCATCTTAAACTCCTGGGGCTTTGTCTTAGAAGATGTAGTCTTCTCGTCAGCCTTCACTGTCGCATTTTCAGCTCTGTGTCTACATCTTTTTGAGATGTATATGATATGAAAGCAAAAATGACACTGAAAAAGGCTTTTTTTCAGTCATCTTATGGCTTCTGGGAAAATTGTAAAAGTGAGTGTTGGGAAAAAGTTGCTTTTTTGGTACACTTTTAAGCTGCCATATGAAACATATCACAACCCAGGTCCAAGCAAATTGATGGTCAGTGAGCAATGGGCAAAAGTTGCTTTATTGGTGCACTTTTAAGCTTCTATATCACACGCATCACTACAAATGTCCAAGCAAAGCGCGACAGTGAGCGATGAGCATTACCACAGAGAGATACTAGTCTGAAGAATCAAAGAGTTACTTCTAAAATCACTATCACAGACATGCTCTCAAATTGGCAAAATCAATTAAATTTCCGAGGGGATGCTGTCCATAAGCTTAACCAAATGCCTTCATTAGTCATAATTAGTGATGGATAACAGATGTAATTTGGCCAAGATTTTCCTTGTATCTTGTAATCGACATGTACATCTTCCTCAAGTTATTGCGATCAATAAGAATTGATTCACCTTATCTCCACATCTAAATTAATGCTTATATTCTCAAATTTAGTTGATTTGTATGTAATTCTAAAATCATATTTTAAAAATATCAACCTGATATTGTTACATCATTATTTAAGATTATTTAAGATAAGACAGTGAAAGGGGACAAGTAATACGGTTATTGTGATCTTGAAAACTTTAGCTAGAATCAGAATTGAAAATATATCCCCGTTCTATCAGCAAACAATATACGTTGATGAATTATTCTAAAAAATCCAATCATCAAGCCATCCCCAACTCCTTCTCTTTCCCATGTATGATCGCTCTGAAAGGTATACAGAAAATATTTTGTTCTTTTATTCGATTAATCTCCAGAACAAATTTTCCCCACACTTTTTCACATATCATCCACTTCTTTGCCCTCCCCCTTCTTTGCCTTTCATTAAAAATTAAAAATAAATTCTTTAAAATATCATTTCAATGACTTATTCATTTCTTTAAACAGTTCGAGCAAATATCTGTATTTGGCTAATTCTGAGTTATCCCTTTCGGGATATTTTCGAGCTTCACTGAACGTAAGTCGCCGTAGCGGTCGTTGAATATATTCTAAGCTCAAGTCGCTTCGATTTATTTATTCAACATAAAAGTTAATTAAAGCTGGATATTATTTGAAATAAAATTCACTGGGAGATTTGTCATGAGCACTGGGAAGAAACAAAAACGAACATACGAGTACGTATGCGCGCACGTTCGACGTTGCATTTTGTAAGAATAGCCTGAAAATTCAGAGCGAATTAAAAAAGTCTATCTTGTTAAGGCACTTGCAAACATGGATGATTTAAGGAATTAGCACACGGTGGATCGATCTGGAAAAATGTCTGTGAGATGAAAGACAATTCATCTTTTCGTACTCCAAAAATAAAATCGATCCACCGTGTGCTTCCCTTTCATCTAATATCAAGTTGTTTCAACCCCCATAGACTTGCGTGTAAACTTGAAAGAAGCCCAAGCCAGCGATAGCTATTCTGGGCTAATATTATGATAGCTAAATAAGGCTATTTGCTCGGACTGTTAAATGTCTTTTCTAATTGTTGTCTTTCATTTTATTCTCTCTCTGGCTCTGTCTCCCTCTTCATTTCTCTCTATCTCTCTTTCTGTCTACCTCTCACTCTCTCTCTCTGACACACAAATACACATACACAAAGATGCACATGTAAATAATTATCCCATCTTCTTCATCTCCCTGCCTCTAATGAATGCCAAGGCCAATTTAAGCTAATCTGTGAGGTTTGCATTGCTGAATGCCTAACTAACAGAACCTGAGGAGTCCTCAATGAAATAATTAACTTCCTCGGCCCAAAGCACATTCAGATTTTAGAACTAATTCTGCTGGAACAATCATACGATAGTAGAGCAGCCAGAATCCATAAGGCAAAGAGATTTTCATTCTTGGTTCATATAAAATTTAAAGTTACCTTTAAATAAAGAAAGAAAAGATCTGCTCATTTGTTGATAAATTGTGCGAGAAGAAAGGAAATAGTGTCACTCCAGTGTAATTAAGTTGAAATTTGAAACTCTCCCTCCACCAAACTTTGCTCAAATATGAACAAATAATTTCCATGATTCAAAATTTGAATTCATGTACAAGATGTATATTTTCTACAAATTTTCTGTCAAAGTGTAATAACTTTCACAATTTTTCCCCCATACAGCCAAGAAAAAATATAAAGAAATTCACCCTCATAGCCTAATATTTGAATAACCACTTCCTTGTCAAGCTCAGTCCTACACATAGGTTTGGATGTTGGTGGGTTAATGTCAAGTTCAAAAGGCTACGGTGTCCTTAACTTGATTCAATTGGGCTGCGGGATTAGGAGCGGAATACAGGTGACTGCTCCAATTAAGGCCAGAGAATTCAAAGAGCGACCCTCAATGACATCGCATTTACCCAGAATTACACCCTAGGCATCGAGGATGTTACAAAAAAGAAAGTGATATAATTCCATTACATATAAAGAAAGCTCGCAAAAAGTACGGCACAAGTTGAAAGAAATTTTCGGGTTAAAAACCTTCCTGAGTCAATATAATTTTGCTGATTAAATCAACCAATTGTGTCTGCGAAATAAGCATAATTATCTTCATTAGCACAAGGGTAATTGTAAGAAATACGCCACACGCAACCAAGCATGATTACATTTTTGAAGGACGGTTTCGGAGCATCCATATTTAGAAATTAAACAAATTGTGACCCTTCACTATTAAGTGGCACAAAGGGCCTGCATATGCTTGCATGTTTACAATTCCTCGCCTCGTGCAGAATTTTGTTGAGGGATATCACGTAAATTAGCGTAAATTTGATGAGACGGAGAAAAGCCAGTGACGCATCAACGGATTGTAATAGATGACCTTGTGGTTTAAAGCCGCAGAGATAATTTTGAGACAAGTTTTATTCTTGGGGAAAATTAGGATGGAGAGAATGAGAAAAGGAGATATAAAGTTCATGATCAAGTTAATGATTAACTGTTTTAGAGAAAGAGAGAAAGGTTTTGATGGTAAGGGATGAGGTGAGAGAAAGTGAGGGAGAGAGAGAGAGAAAGGATAAATTCAATAATATAATTTATGTTCAATGCCATTTGAAGTTATTACCAAAGGCCCTAAAAATCACCTAAAATGCAGTATTTTGCACACAAAAATGCTAAAAACTATGGCCTGCAAAATAAATTGCCAAGGCCTGAATTCAAGCTTTTGCCTGTGAAATTGTATCCCTGGGTAAAAGTTTATGATGCGTGAATTGAACAATGAGAGGCAAGGGAAACAAGGAGAAAATACAGACAAGAAAGAGAGAAGAGAAGGGGATCATTAATGAACTTGAGACTGGAAAGCATATAAAGTAAAGGGAGAAGGAGAGAGAGAATATCACATATAGTGGAAGGTGGTAAAGAGAGAGAGGGGAGAAATAGGAAAAGCATGTGTGGATCACGAGGATCCAAACAGTTGCGCCACCTATTGGCGGAAATCAAGCATTTATAGAGAGGCAAGAGGAATGCTTCTTCATACATGATACACACCCACTAAGGGCTCATGTAGCTACTGCACTGTTACGTAGACATGCCTTTTCAGAAGGTGAACCAAAAGTGATTAATTACATTTATGACCAAAATTTAATAACTGTTTAAAAGGGGGTAAAGAAATGGCAAGTATGGGTGAAAAGCAGACTGTAAAAAGGGAGAAGCCAGAAATATTAATAACGAAAAAGAGGGCAAGACGCGATTTAAGCCAACTGTAGAGCGATGAGAGATGCAAAGACTTTCCATTTAAATCCTGGAGACTAAACACGTTCGAGAGGGGTCGGCCATGTGCCTCGGAAACCCGCAGAAGATTTGGAGATTTTCCGAGAGGGTTTTAGAAGTCGTTGAACTCCATGATTTGGCCAATCCCGAGGCAGCAGATGTAAATCCTTGTCCGATAAAAAGGTGAGATGTGTGATATTGCTGCAGGGAGGTAGTCTGCAACCACAGACCCAATTCTGGCAGTTTATTCAGTGTCATTTCCTCGGACAAGTGCAGTCTTGAGCCAAGTTTAGCACAGATACAAACTAAAATGCCATAATAATTTTGACAACTTGTCATTTTGCCACAGTTCTTTCCAAACCAAATTTACATAATTAGTAAATTTAAAAAAAAATGACCTACATAGATTTCGTCTGTTCTTAACAACTAGCATTTAATACAAGGCAACAGATGTAGTGAAATTACCCAACACAGATGTAGAAGAGGTGGTTTTCTGAAAGGAAATCTTTAAATATTTATGAACTTGGCGAGGAGAGTTCGTTAGCACCTAGGCTTACGAGACAGCAGTTTCCATCGATACTGGCGATTAATCCTTTCATCGCTGGGGGCAGTTAATAAAGCTGGCGACTTTGAGGATGTATCTCTAAGATCGAGGTATCAAAGATGGTTGAGAAAGTAACCTGTTGGGTAATGAACTCTAACTCCTGAAGATCTTACTTAGGAATCAACATATATAAGAAAATCTGAGGAAAGAAAACCATTCCTCTTCCTCACAAAACCGAAGGGTATTATCAAGGAGTTGTTTAAATCTCCTTGATATTACAAACAAATCGCTCTGTAGACAAAAAACAAAAGGACACTGATGCAATATAATTTGTTCTGCAAATTACAATAATTAAATACTTTTGTATAGCTCATAACACAATCAGGCGAAAATTCCTATGTGCTGTAACAGAACATAGAAAATGAGAAAGAGGTCAGAGGAACTGGGATTATCACTAGGTTAGAGTGTTTTAAAGATATCTTCTTTTGGGGTTATGGGCAATATCTTGGTCACGGAATTTCCTCCAAGTTTTTAGTGATAAACATGTAGGTTTATGTACAGTAATGATTATTAAACATAATATTTACATTAATAAAACCACATCAATAGAATAAATTTATAAATATAAACTTTCAAGAAATATATTTGAATAATTCACATCTAACATGATTCTATCTCCGATACATTCAGATGACCTTGAACCACCCTTTTATGTATGACGTGGGTAACTAACCCAGTAATGCGCGTCACAACAACACGCTCCAATTTAGCGTGCATAATGGGCAACGAGCGGCAGCTTTTCCGAGCTTTGGCTCAGCCGTGGAGCGTGGACGGGGCTGGTATTCCAGGTGAGGTCTAGCGCGGGACCTATACTGATGAAGTACTTTGAACCAGCCCAATGTCACTGACACTGTCATGCACTCTGCACTAAATATTACACAACACAGACAGACGACGAGAGATTAGGTAAACATCGCTTTCATTCTCGTCGAGAAAATGTTATCGGTTAATTAGCTGGAAGATGGGGGTGGGGTGCATCCATTCATGTGATGCAGAGATAAAAAGGTGAAATAATTCGGAGCGACACAAAGGATGCGATGCAAGGACACCTTAGATGAAAGAAGCCGGTCACCTGCAATGATTTGGATGGTATCTGTGAAGCCCAGTCACGCAGGGAAATTGCCATGTAGGGCTTGAAAGTGTGCACCGTTTTATCAGAATTAACACATCCGCTTTAATTACCCACACTCCCGTTTAGTGTTTAAGCCAATGTCACACTTTGCCAAACAGTCGGAATTAGGAACTGTCAAAATTTGTGCCATTCAGAATGGAATATATGCGATTTTGACAGTTTAAACTTTATAGTCACACTCATGATATAATGAGCAGGTTCAACATCAAAATCAAATGTTTTTTACCGCCATTAATAATATTAATTTCATTCCATATTAATATCATTTCAACGAGTCTAGCTGCATTCGTGGTACATTTAACATATTTGAGTCATTTCATGCTTACCGAATAAAAATTATCAAACAATTTATATTCAAAGCACTATCTAAAATTTCCTGAAAATTATCTAGTAGCTTCCTTTTTATTTTGTTTTGACTATACAAATTATACATTGATTCAGTTGCTATTTTTACATTTGACACTGAAAACATTTAATTGTATTTTCAAACTATTCTATGCCATTCAACATACATTGTAATTCAACTGAGTAATCCTTCTTTCTGCCTTAAAAATGCTCACTTGGTCTTTTATAATATTCAATCATATGAAATCTAAAATATACATGGAAGATTCTATCTGATTCTATCATATAATAATCATATACATTGTAGTGTGTTACATTTTTATGTACCTATCTGACTTAAATAATTTAAATCATGATATCACACTTTCAGAAAAATGATATGCAATATTGAGGAGTAAGCATTTCAAGATGCCTGACAAAATATCTAGAAAGACTGATGTGAAGGCTAGCTAATAAGAGGCAAGCGCTCTGTATAATGTTCCAATAACATGAAGAGCATTCAAGGCCTCGCTTGGGAACACGACAAATTGAAAAAATATGATAATAAACGACTGTCTAGCACATCACGAGAAAGAAAAAAGTGCAAAATGATTTTGCAAATATAAAGTAAAGCAAGCGATAACAGCCATGATACTCAACTTCAAAAAAAGACTGTAAATAACACTGGAGGATCAAGCTATGTTATTCATTAGACGATCCGTCGAAGGACGAATACCGAGCATGGAAAGATAGATGCTTTGTTTGGGCGAGTATTTAAAAAGTACAAAGCTTTTTAGTCACGGTGAGTGTCGCTCAAGGTCTGTTTTCGTAGACTAGCTGAAGTTGAAGGCCCGCAGATGAATAGTCTTTTTCTTTGGCTTATATTGCTCTCAAGGACACGGCGCTGTCTCATGAAAAAACACCTGAAGTATGATAGGATCTGATAAATAAAACAGCTTGCCACATGAGTGACTGCATTTATATTTACCCTATCTGATAATCCCTCACTCTTCTTGTCCTATGTGTCTGGCTCTCTCTTTTCTCTCGTTCCATCAATCTTTCCCCGTTGTCGCCCTTCTGCTATTCCTCTTTAGGTGAATATTTCTCCTACCCTCTCTCTCGATTTAGCCAAGTATTTTCTCTGTCTTTCCTTTTCCTCTATCTCTCAATTGCTCTTCACTCTCTCTCCCTCTTATTCTCTCTCTTTCATTATCCCTCTCATCTAGATCCCTCCCCACTCTTTTTCTCGACTGCTAAAGTAGGCCTATATTTTTAAATATTCGTCTTTCTCTATCACCCCTTTTTCACACTTTATTTATTCCTGGTCCCTCCTTCTCTGTCTTCCCCCTCATTTCTCTCTCTCTCTCTCTCTCTCTCTCTCTCTCTCTCTCTCTCTCTCTCTCTCTCCCTGTCCCTCTCCCTGTCTAATTACCTCTTCTTGAATCTTCTCTACTGTGCATCACATGATTAAAAATTGACTGCCAATCGAGAACCATTAATTTACAAGATTCTTATATTTCGAAAAAATTCCAAAGGCCAAATCATAAGGCAAGGCTTAAATGATATCACATTAAACATGTGACCACATAATCTAATGGTCCCATTCACATTATTTTTTCAATCGAGCTAAAGCTTGCATGAACATTTTGGCATGGTCTACTGACCAAAACTGCATTATATCCAAAGTAAGAATGGGTCTACTATTTGGAAATTAATATTTGAAGGCTGCTCAAATAATTTCACCACACCCATTATCAAAGTTATTTCAAGGTCCGAATAAATTAGCCGAAAAACGATCATGAAACATGAGTAGCCATTAACACCATTTTTAATAGGGAGTGATTAAAGCTGAAGGGCATTGACTATCATGTTATAAGATCAGACCACAATTTTTAAAACATTACCCGATAAATGAAGAAAGCTCAGGGTTAGATTACGAAAATTCTAATGTTGGTAACAGCTTTTGATTTTAAAAAAGTGCATATACTGGCATAATTTGACATTTTCTATAATACTTTGATAATCTGAATGTGTCTCCACATATTGTGTACTAATCAAATCTTTTGCACTCCAACGTGAGTACTCTGAAAATGAGACTTTTACTAACAAATATCAGAATAAACATTGTTATCATTAAAAGAAGAGAGTTGATCAGTTGTCTCACGATTTGCAAACGTAGAACATTAGTATAGTGAAATTTCAGCTAAGGTTCTACGTTTGCACATTGTGAGACAACCGATCAACTCTCTTCTATTTTTATTCACCACAATGAATCTCTTTCAAACCATTACTAGTAGTTGGAGAATAAGGAGAATTGGTAGTAGTAGTAGAAGTAGAACTAGTAGTAGTAGTAGTAGTAGTAGTAGTAGTAGTAGTAGAAGTAGTAGTAGTAGTAGTAGTAGTAGTAGTAGAAGTAGTAGTAGTAGTAGTAGTAGTAGTAGTAGTAGTAGTAGAAGTAGAAGTAGTAGAAGTGAGAGTTGTAATAATGAAACAAATATTGAATGCTATTATTAGAGCGCAACATCCATTCTGCAGAGTGCTTAATTATTTTGTGTATCATTACCTTAACTTTAGCACGACAGAGTAAAAATATAAGTAGAAGTAAAAGTAAAAGTAGAAGCTGAATAGGTAGGATTATTGGAAGTAAAAGTAGAATTAAAAGTAAAAATAGGAGAAGTAGAAGTATAAATAGAGGTAGAGTGGAAATAGAAGTAGTAGTAGAAGTAGAAGAACAAGTAGAAGCATTAGTAGAAGTATAGGTATAGGCCAGTAGTAGAAGTAGAAATAGAAGTAGAAGTAGAAGTAATCCCATAGTAGTAAAAGTAGTATAGACTAAGACCCCATTTACACCAGACGAATAGGCCGGCCTGAGGCCGGCCTCAGGCCGGCCTAAAGCTTGGTGTAAACATAAAGGAGGCCTGAGGCCGGCCCCAATTTCGGACCACCTCTGGAGGTAGTCTGAGGCCGGCCTCAGGCCTCCAATTTTCCGGTGTAAACAGANAATAATTTCACCACACCCATTATCAAAGTTATTTCAAGGTCCGAATAAATTAGCCGAAAAACGATCATGAAACATGAGTAGCCATTAACACCATTTTTAATAGGGAGTGATTAAAGCTGAAGGGCATTGAATATCATGTTATAAGATCAGACCCCAAATTTTTAAAACATTACCCGAGAAAATAAGAAAACTCAGGGTTAGGTTACCAATACTCTAATGCTGGTAATAGCAATTGATTAGAAAAAAGTGCATATATTGGCAAAGTTGGAAATTTTCTACAATACTTCTATAATCTTAGTATGTTTCCACAGATCATGCTTATTCAATCTTTTGCACTGTACCTTGAGTACTCTGGAAATTAGACTTTCTCCTAAAAGAAATTACATAAACATCATTACTACTATTATTGTTTCAAGAATAAGATGAACTAGTTGAAGAAGTAGTAGTAGAAGCAGTGGTAATTATTATTTTAGCAGTTTTATTGTTCTTCTTTTCATAGTAGTGGTAGCAGTAGTAGTAGTAGTAGTAACAGTAGTAGTAATAGTCGTAGTAGTAGTAGTAGTAGTAGTAGTAGAAGAAGTAGTAGTCGTAGTAGTAGTACTAGTAGAAACAGTAGTAGTAATCATCATTGTAGTAGTAATTTTATTGTAATAGCAGTCATAGTTATAGCTGTAGTAGCAGTAGTAGTATTAGTAATAGTAGTAGTAGCAGCAGAAGTAGAAGTGTATTAATGAAAACAACATCCAGTCTGACAAGGAGATGTAGAAGTAAAAGCACAAGATAATAGAAGTAGAAGTAGATGTAGACGTAGACATATAGCTAAAATTTGAAGTATAGATAGATGCAGATGTAGAACTAGAATCAGAAGCAGAACAAGAAGTAGAAGTAGAAGTAGAAGCATAAATAGGTGTAGACATATGGGGTGTTGCTCAAAATCAACTGCAAATCAACTGCAACTTTGCCAATTGTAACGCGCATTTTCATTCGCGCGCGGTATGCGCATTTAACAAGACGCGCATGAAACAATAATTTTGATTGGCGCGTTCCGATCAACTGCAACTTGCGATCATTTGCAACATTTAAGCAACACCCCCATAGACTTACAAATAGAAGTAGAAGTATAAATAGATGTAGATGTAGACCTAAAAATAGAAACAGCATCAGAAGTAGAAGTAGAAGTAGAAGTTGTATCATTATCTGCATAACTATATCATCATTCACCTCCCTATTGCTTATCCTCACAATTATGGTTATCATTGTCATAATCATCATGGTTTTATCATACATATTTCTTATTCATGAAATTTAGAGAAAGAGACAAAAACATATAAGAGGAATGTGATGGAAAATGAATATTCATTAACACACCTCAGCAAAAGTACTGCATTAGATCAATTCCCCACCTCTGCCCTTCTATATCATCATATACAGAGACAAGGTCAACCACTAAAGCAACAAATAACCATTGAGCTTAATTTGCGTTTCATCTTCCTTTTTAATTTTCTGCTCTGTTTCACAGCCGCTCCACCATACCCCGTGTTAACCACAGCGGACATTCACACTGAAAATGAGAGGCGTAACTAGAGCCCCCTCGCTTGAGCTTGGACGTGCAGCTGGGAAGGAACAGAGAGCTATTATTTTAAAAGCAAAGTACTTCCTTGTTAAAAATCAAAGGTCATTTTGATATAGCAATATAAGAAAAGGCAATTGATAATGATGATTATTCAAAAAGATGACTGAACGATATTATTTCATGAGATTCAACACCTAGTATCAGGCCTACCGAATTGTTAGTATCAATTGAAATTGATTGCATTTGTTGAAGTTTATCAAATATTTGGTGAGATTTATCAAAATGTGTTGAAATTTTTTAATATCAAATAGCATTTTCATACTCACTCAAAGAACATAAGATAGGTCAAAACCGGTTTGGGGGAGAAGGTCGAGAGATGAAACCGCACTACGTTTCCGATTCCTTGTTGCAGTGTGCAGAGTTGGTTTTAATATAAGTTCTCTCTCAATAATGTTTTTTTTGTATCTATAGCCACTAAGTGAGCTCTTTCCTTCATATCATATTGTATTATTCCATCCATGCCATTTTTTTAAAAAATGATTGTGAATGGTAAAATTGACATCAAGTAAAATATTTCAGGATTGATATCTTAACATCACTTATAGTTCTCATGTAAACAAACAACAATTACCAATCTAGAATTTACCCTAAACCCTTTGAATACGAGAATCGGGTAGTCCCTGAATAAAGTCTATGGGAATTAAAGAATTCAGTATTCAATGGTATAAAAATATGTAAATACACAAGGGTGACTCTGGAATTAAATAGAGAATGTTACAGTATTCATCCACAAGTAAAACCTCCAAGCAATACATTTTCCTTATTATGTGTGAGCTATTTCCTTGAAAGCATTGTTTTAAATAATTTCAACATATAATCCACAAAAATATCTAAAAAATCTGCAGTAAGATATTCTCATTCCATCTATCATGATCTGGAATATGTTTCGAAAGAACACCCATCCTTTAAGCATATGTCAACAGAAGGGATAAAAGCTTTTGCAAACCAGAAGCCCATAGAATTCAAGCATATCACGTAACATGTCACTATTTGTTTTTATCTCTATTTGGAATATAATTTCTTTCAATTTTTGTCAACATTCTCAATTTTCATTCACTGTCTGTCCCCTTAATAGTTCATGGCCGCCTACAACAAATAGGAATCCAATATGCGGCGATAAAATCATCATAATGAAAAAATGCCGCCATCATAAGTTAGATAATATCTGCAAATCAGGAAATAACCGGTTATTTCTGGTTGGTAGAAGGGGTTACATAAACAGAGCTGCCAACTTCCATGTAATATCTATAAAAGTAATATTATTTTACCATATAAATCCTAATTTCAGAAACACATCCTATTCTTAGCTCCCATCCACTTTCAAACACTTTATCTCAAGGACTTGAGATAATGATAACAATAATAATAGTATACATTTGAGAGGACAGATAGTGAATGAAAATCAAATATGATGAAAAAAAACCAAAAGCAATTATATTCCAAATAGAGATAAAAACAAATAGTGTCATTTTCTGTGATATGCTTGAATTCTATAGGGTTTCTCAGTGGTCTATGCTATCCGGCTATAGCATGGCTATCATTCGAGGAATTTCTTCTTGCCGGTACCCATTCACCTCACCTGGGTTGAGTGCAGCACATTGAAACATTTTACTTTATAGTCCTACTTTCAATGAAAAATCCTACCTGTTGGCAGCTCTACATAGAGTTTCATAGAATGAAACACTTTTTTCCTATATCCAGAGCTTAAATCAATTCTCCCAAATGATAAATAAAACTCAACCGAATATAGTTGGACGTTGGGGGTGTTGCTCAAAAGTTGCAATTAATCGCAAGTTGCAGTTTATCGGAATGTGCCAATCAAAATCATTGTTTCATACTTGTCTTGTTCAATGCGCATATTGCGCGCGAATCAAAATTTGCGTTATAATTTGTAAAGTTGCAGTTGATCTGCAGTTGATTTTGAGCAACACCCCCTTAGTCCCTAGGGAAAGTTGTCCTCAATGGACTCATGCTTAGAGGGAGTTGTCCCTGCGGGGGAATTGTCCAAGAACGATATGGATATATCATCACTATAATAATCAATCTAATTTTAATCCAGGCTTTTATCTGAAACAAACTAGATATATCATTTAGCACTATTTATTTTAAGTTCTCTGAGGGACACATCATGATTCCTTTTAAGCAGAGCAGTTGGAAGATCAAGGAACATTTTGCTCTCAATTCATAACATGTTTAACAACCCCAATGGAATATAATCATGTGAGAAATTAAAGCTATTGTCATAAATAATTTATATCATCATGAATTATAGATATTGACAGATATTGTCACAAACGACGATGATGATAGATAATGTCATGCATCATAGATACTGTGACAAATAAAAAAAAAATTAAATGCTATGACCTTTATTCATAATAATCATGGTGAAAATTGGAACAATTGGCCGAGGGGGAATTTCCCTATTAATGAATGTTCAATGACAGGAGGGTCTAAAAAAGTAAGGGGTGTTGGTCCTAAGCTAACTGGAACATAGCTTAGCTCAAATCAATTTTATTTATTGAATACAGAGAACCGGAATATCGAAAGGCCCGCAGCCCCCTATTGGCGGAAGATGGAGGGCCTGAATTGATTTCTCCTCTGACCTATCTTTGGAGTTCAGTTCATTGTCGTGCCATGGGCAGTTAAAACATTCACCCCTCCCCTGTGGTCAAGCATTTTTGTACTTTTCAAATGGTAAAATTATGAAAAACATCTCCTCCCAACAATTTGAAAATGGACTCTGTAAGCAGCAATTACTTTTGGAAAGTTTACCCCCTCCCATTTGCCAGTCCTTCCCAAGTTGAAAAATCCTGGATCTGCTCAGGTAATTGTCGTTGTGGGTGATATCAGAATTTTCATACGGCTTTTCCTCGTTGTATTGATAAGCATCAATTGAGAGATTTCTAAGAATTTTACAAGAAAGAGTGAAAGAAGAATTTTACAAGAAAAGGGAAGGAAAGTAGAAAGAAGATAAAATTGTTTTAAACATAAAAAGATGCATGATATCCATTGTATGTACCATGTTGCAAAGAAACATAGAGAGGCAAAAGAGAGAATTGATGTGAGTATAGGGGTATTATGAGAAAGATATAAAGATCTGAAAAGAGATAAAGCAAGAAAGATATCAGAAAGATAGAGAACAACGAACGAGACAGAGATGAAGATATAATGAAAGGGGAAGAGGATGAACATGTACGTCAGCTAGAGCTTGATTAGAAATGTATTGACAGATGAAAGACAAAAACAACCTGCGTCTGAAGGGGAGCGCAAGACAGGCCCGATGATGTCTCAGAATTAGAACAGTTTCCTAAAGTAGGCTCCTTGTCTTGTGGGGGGTGGGCTCAATTAATGACAGACTTGACCCACATAACACTTGCGACTGTCCACGCATAATGATAGGAGTGTGTTCACACGATTTCTTTGATGTGCAAAATGAACCCCAGAATTGTGAATGTCCATAAATTATCATAAGAGTGTGTTCACACTATCCTAATCGATGTGATACACAAATTGCATGACCCACATAAGCTTGCCACTGTCCGCACTATCTGAAAACTCTCATTTTCATTTTCATACACACATAAACCGACCGGCTTGTGACGGTCTAAAAAGTATGTAAAGAGGATGTTCACACTATCCCTTTAATGACCCCATAATATTTTTAATGTCCATACATTATGAGATTGCTGTGACACACAACTTGACCAAAATACATGTACAACTATCCAAACACAATAATCATGTTCCCTTCGATACAATGGCCTACGAGCTTGTCTGACAAGAATGTAGAGATAAGCATGTTTGCACCCTCTCTTACGTCTCAGAATTTGAATGGTTGTTTTCCTAGAAGTAGGCTCCTTGTCTTGTGGGGGCGGACTCAATTAATGACAGACTTGACCCACATAACACTTGCGACTGTCCACGCATATTGATGAGAGGGTGTTCAAACTCTCCTTCCCACTAGTGCACGTCATGTACATACACACATACACATACACACAAAAAACATTTCTAAGCTTGCATTCACACTCCCCTGATTACTCCAAAACACAAAGGCTGACAAATGTTCATTGCATAATAATAAGAGGGTATTCTAAGATTAGAATTAATGCATCAAATCTCACCTAGATGCTTCAAAATATTTTGACATTTGTTACAAAAACCTTCCAGAGTGCATACTCTCTACATAAACATATTTTTTGTGAATCAAAACAAAACATTGCTTACCTGTTATGATGTTCCGCAAAGCCACATCAGAAATATGAAAAAGAAAATAGAAATGAAGAAAATATTAAGATGATGTCATATAAATGAATTTCATCATGCTCCTTTATAAATATCTAATAAAGAGATACAAAATATTTCATGAACAAAATAACGATATCAATGATTTACAAACAGAAATGCTCACAAAATACAGTGTTTGCTATTCATATAGCTGGTAATTTAAAGGGAAAATTTATTTTGAATATGTCCAGAAATTAATGTATCTGAGAAGGGGATACTGTGTTGAATTCTCCAAATAGACCATCGCTAGGATGTTGCTCATTCTTAAAGTGATAGACCAATTTTGGGAAAAGGGCGCTTCAGATATTTAACTAGTTTGCGAGCTGCAGTAAAATTATTACCATAATGCAGTTTTTTCAATAGTAAATTAGAGCATGTTCATAGTTTGTTTGAATGAAATCGATCTAGAAATGGCTTAATTATCGCAAAATTAAAAGTCATGCTGCGGTCGTATCTCCCAAGCACAACATGCTTCACGTACAAAATGAACACGAACTCACACACCGCAGACAATACCACCGATCGCACCGCCCATTTCAGGCCGACACTCCCCCGTGCAAAAGCACTTAGCACACCGTAGGAATCATGGCTGCTTGGCGTGTTCGACGTAAAATACTCCAGAATACTTACAATTTTCTCTCCTTATTTCGTACACAGTTACATTTATGTATATAAAGCAACTGTGTATACATCAGCTCATTTCACATCACTTTCTGCATCCCGGTCATTACGAATCTATACCTTTAAATGTTGACCCATTGATTATTATAACCGGGTACTCCCTGCACAAAGTCTATGGAAATTATAGACTTCAGTAGTCTATGGGTTAAATAAAGTCTCAGTCCCATTAAGCATCTAAAAACAAAAAAAATGAACAGATCTTATTGTGATAAAAGCAGACATTTGCAGGGGAGACGTTTTACTAAAACATAAAATTTTCAGACGTCAGCTGCAAATTTCTATGCATAACAAAAATATACTCTTTTAAAGCCTAAAAACAAACGTTCAGTGCTTCTTCAGAAAAGCAAGAAAGTAAAATGCAGCCTCTGTAGACACATTGTACACAAATTTGAAGTCTGGGGTATAGTAGATTCCATCATAGATATCTTAATAATGCAAAAGTAACTTTCTGTATTTGTGCATCCTTCTGAACACAGATAGATAGGATAAGCACTTTGTTTTATTCCTGTAACTGTACATAGGTTAAACTCACTGTAAATACACCTTAAGTTACTCTTTTTTGCCATCTTATGCACCTAATAGCTGCACTGCTAAAGCCTGGGTAATAATGCTGCAATTGTAGAGCTCTTCGGGAATTCTTCATAAAGAGTTGATAAATGCTATATAAAAGCCATTCATTATCATTATTATTATTGGTATTGGTATTCTATGTAGGGGCCCCGTCCACAAGCTGTTCCTCATTGGGGTCCTAAACCTATCATTCTGATTTTCTTGCACTTTTTAATGTTCTTTCATTATGCCTGATTTGGTTTGAATAAACTATACTACTACTTTTTAAAGATCTTTTTCAACTGCACAACTGCAACAATTAATGTTCGGGCGTGTCTTTAACACATTCCAGTGGGATACCCCCACCCACGGCATGGAAGCGGTTAATAAACTTCATCAAACTTCACTTTCGTGTGAAGAAGCGTTCGGATGGATGATCGACCGCAGAAATAAAGAGGTGTTTTTACCACTTCCTCGCCTATTTCTATCAAGGTCGATTGTCAAGTTCAGATATGATCATGTGTACCCTCCCCTTTTTCCGCCCAAATATTAAAGCAATTGTATCACTTTTTGAGGTTATCACTTTTGGCGTTTCTTCAAGACTAAGGGCTGTGTCAAGAATTGTGTCATTTTTAAGGGGCATTGCTATAAAGTTGAGATTGATCGCAAGTTACAGTTGATCGAAATGTTCTTATCAAATTCATTGTTTCATGGTTTCGTGAGCATCTTGATAAAAACACACATACATGAGCATTTCAACTTACAACTAATTTGAAGTTGATTTGTACTCAATTGCACCAAATTGCAACTGGAATACATTTATTTTCAAATCGATTACATTACTTCTGTGAAATTTTGTACTCATATGATAAAAACTCTGAAACAACCTCTTTCAATCAAATTCAACTCATAAATCTAGACTGAAATGGAACCAGAAAGTTCATCTTCAAATTGGCAACAGTCATTGTTAGCGCTGCCATCTAGAGATCTCGCAAAGCACTTGACCCACTTCGACCGTCGCCGTTTCTCGTTCTATCCTTCATCTCCATACCCTGGATGATGCGCTTCATCGTCAGCTTTGTCATCGTAATCCGAGGAGAAGCGACAATCTGCGTAATTGCAGCCGTTGATGTGAGAAACCCGGTAACCGATACCTTACACGTTACTATATGAAACTGCAGCATGCTGAATAGATGGTTTACTAGTCCAAGTTTGCACATATTTGAAAGAAAAGTATGCTAACATATATCTAATATATGGGGCATTGGTAACAAACAATACATTTTGATCATGTCCAAATCAGAAAATTAGTGCAAATGCGAATTAACACCTTACAGGTATAATTTTGCCCACATGCATTTAAAACCAAACAGCATGAAGGTTGAAATAAATTGCAAATGAACTTTCCATGTGTCATTGTATCTAACCGAGACATCTAAAACGCATCATTGAAAGGGACATTAATTAATTTGCAATTTCAGATAATGTCCCCTTCACAAAAGTAAAACAAAGGCAAACAACTTGCGAGTATTTTGCCTACGTGCATTTTAAGCCAACAGGTATAAGGTTGGAAATTAATTGCAAATAAGCTTCCCATTGTTTCATTGCATCGACTAGGACATCAAACCAAGACATCTAAAAAACCTCATTGAAAAGGAAATTAATTAATTTTGCCGCAATCTCAGATAATGTCCAACTCAGAAAAGCAAAACAAAGGCCGTCACCTTACAGTTATTTTGCCTACGTGCATATCAAGCCGACAGATATGAGAGTGAAAATGAATTGCAAATGAACGTTATTGTTTCATAGCGCTCACTGGGACATCAAACCCAGACATCTAAAAGTCTCATTGAAAAGGAAAATTGATTAATTTGCAATCTCAGATTGTGCCCTACTCACAAAAGTAAAACAAAGCCAAACACCATACAGTTATTTTGCCTACTGTATAAAAAATGGAAATGAATCGCACTTCAACTTTCCATTGTTTCATTGCATTGAATTGGACATCTAACCGAGACATCTAAAATGCATCATTGAAAGGGATTAATTAATTTGCTATCTCAGATCAGGGGCCTGTAACATAAAAGATGCAATTAAACTTACGATAAATATTTATCGTAAGTCTATGGCAAAATATGTACCATAGAGATACAATTAATTGCAAAATTTATTGCATCTCTTTTATGTTACAGGCCCCATGTCCCATTCACAAAAGAAAAACAAAGGCAAATAACTTGCGAATATTTTGCCTACATGCATTTTAAGCCGACAGGTATGAGGTTGGAAATGAATTGCAAATTAACTTTCCATTGTTTCATTTCATCGACCAAAACATCCAACTGGGACATCTGAAAAGGAAATTAATTAATTTTGCAATCTAAGGAAAGTAAAACAAAGGCGGACACCTTTTGAGCAATTGTATCTACATGGATTTTAAGTTGTATGGTGTGCAGGAGGAAATGAATCGCACTTCAACTTCAATTGTTTTAAAGCATCGACTGGGACTTCCAACCGAGACATCTGAAAAGCTTTTTTGAAAGGGAAATTAATTAACTGGCAATCCTGATCATTTCCCATTCACAAAAGCAAAACATAGGCAAATAACTTGTGAATATTTTGCCTACGTGCATTTTAAGCCGACAGGTACATGTATGAAGTTGGAAATGAATTGCAAATTAACTTTCCATTGTTTCATTTCATCGAGTGGGATATCCAACTGAGACATCTGAAATGCCTCTCTGAAAGGGAAATTAATTAATTTGAATCTCAGATTATGACCCACTCACAAAAGTAGAACAAAGGCAAACACCTTTTCAGCAATTGTATCTACATGGATCTTTAAGTTGCAATGTGTGCGGGAGAAAATGAATCGCACTTCAACTTACATTGTTTCATAGCATCTCCTGAAATATCCCACAGAGAGATATCTACAAAGTATCATTGAAAGTGAAATTAATTAGCTGGCAATCCCAATCTTGTGTAACTCACAAAAGGAAAACTAAGGCAAACACCTTTTGAGTATTTTGCCTACGTGCATTTCAAACTTATCGTTATGAGAGTGGAAATGAATTGCAAATTAACTTTCCATTGTTTCATTTCATCGACAGGGATATCCAACTGAGACATCTAAAATGCCTTTCTGAAAAGGAAATTAATTAATTTGCAATCTAAGAAAAGTAAAACAAAGGCAGACACCTTTTGAGCAATTGTATCTACATGGATTTAAAGTCGCAAGGTGTGTGGCAGAAAATGAATCACAAATAAACTTTCAATTGTTTTATGGCATCAACTGGGACACCCAACTGAGACATCTAAAATGCCTTTTNGTAGTGCAAATGCGAATTAACACCTTACAGGTATAATTTTGCCTACATGCATTTAAAACCGACCAGTATGAAGGTTGAAATAAATGATTGTTTCATTTCATCAACTGGAACATCCAACTGAGATGTCTAAAAAGCCATTTGAAAGGAAAATTAATGAACTGGCAATCCAAATCATATCTCATTCACAAAAGTGGTACAAAGGCAAACACCATACGAGTACTTTGCCTACGTGCATTTTAAGCCGACAGGAGTGACGGTGGAAATGAATTGCAAATGAACTTTCCATTGTTTCATTTCATCGAGTGGGATATCCAACTGAGACATCTGAAATGCCTCTTTGAAAAGGAAATGAATTAATTTGCAATCTAAGAAAAGTAAAACAAAGGCAAACACCTTTTGAGCACTTGTCCCTAGTTAGTCGCAAGATGTGCAAGAGGAAATGAATCGCACCACGACTTCCATTGTTTTATAGCATCTTCTGAAATATCCAACAGAGAGACATCTAAAAACGTCTTTTTGAAAGGATAATTAATTAATTGGCAATCCTGATCATGTCCCATTCACAAAAGTACAAACAAAGGCAAACAATTTGCTAAAATGTTGCCTACAAATATTTTGCCTATGTGCATTTAAGCCGACAGGTGTGAGAGTGGAAATGAATTGCAACACTTTTCATTGTTTCAAAGCATCGACTAGGACATACAACTGAGACGTCTAAAATGCCTTTTTGAAAGGAAAATTAATTAACTGGCAATCCCAATCATGTCCCAATCACAAAAGTAAAACTAAGGCAAACAACTTGTGAATTATTTTGCCTACGTGCATTTTAAGCCGACTGGTAGGAGGTTGAAAATGAATTGCAAAACTTTGTATTGTTTCGAAGTATCGACCGAGACATCCAACTGGGACATCTGAAAAGGAAATTAATTAATTTTGCAATCTAAGGAAAGTAAAACAAAGGCAAACACCTTTTCAGCAATTGTATCTACATGGATCTTTAAGTTGCAAGGTGTGTGGCAGAAAATGAATCACAAATAAACTTTCAATTGTTTTATGGCATCAACTGGGACACCCAACTGAGACATCTAAAATGCCTTTTTGAAAGGGAAAATTAATTAATTTTCAATCTCAGATTATGTTCTGCTAAGAAATGGATCTTATGTTGCAAGGTGTGTTGGCAGAAATGAATTGCACCTCAACTTTCCATTGTTTTATGGCATCAACTGGGACACCCAACCGAGACTTATAAAAATGCCTTTTGAAATGAAAATTAATTAATTGGTAATCCTAATATGTCCAATTCTCAAATCAAAGTAACAGAAAGGCAAGTAACTTGTGAGCCTTTTGCTACGTGCATTTTAAGCCGACAGGTATGGGAGTGGAAATGAATCAGAAATGAACTTAGCATATTTTTTCTTAGATGGTATCCGGCAACCGAGACATCTAACTGAGACACATAAAATACCTCTTCGAAACTGAAAGAGAAGTTATTAAACCCGTTAACTACTGGAGTTGTCAAAGGGTTAACTTGCCATCCCAATCAATCATGTTCAACATGTAAATTAGAATAAAACAAAAGCAAACACCTTGTGAATGATTTTACATATTTCAAGTAGGATATATTTTAAGTGCGAGGTTAAAAATGAAAGGCACTGGAATTTCACATTTTCTCTTGTCATCGACTGGAACATCTAAACAGAGATAGCTAAATACACTGTAGCCTCTTTGAAAAGAAAATAAATTAGTTTGCAATCTCAGGTCGGGTCCACCTAAAAAAAAAATAAAAAAGTGTAATCACCTTGTGAATTTTTCTTCCTAGATGTGCATCTTAGGTCGATTGAATAGCTAATACCTACATTTCATGTACATTGGAAGTGTGAAGGTGAAAATGAAAGGCAACAAAGTTTCCTATTTTTAGGGTCCTCAACAAGGATATTCAACAGAGATGTTTCAAAATTATCTTTGAAAGGAAAATTGATCAAAATGCAAACCCAGCACGTGAAAAAACTCACAAGAATTAACGGAAAGATTTATGCTTCATGCGTACGTGCATTTTAAACCACCAGGTGCAAGGATGAAAGTAAAAACCCACTTGAACTTTCATTGTTTCCTTAATCTAATCTTAATTAAGAATATGATACGAGACACGTGGGAGGTAAACGATGCATCAACGTAGACCAGGTGAGATTTTTTTTTTTTTTTTCATTATTCTTATGATTATAATGGCAATCGTTCAGGGTCTTCGCCTACTAATTTTGAGATGGATTTCAGACTAATTTTAATTCATACATCATTGAAAATCAATATGGTACCAGGATTTGTGTTAACCTTGTAATAAATCTTGCATTAATGAATTTATAGGTAAATCAAAATAGGCCGGGTCACTTATAGATTCAATTTATCTGCTAACAAAGATTTTTCATCACAACCAGAGAGCATGCCCTTGTATGAAAAGTGGATTCCAAGAATCAAGATTCAATTGTTCCTAAGTTGTTAATTATGTTCTTTATCAAGAAATGTGCATGAATCTTTTAGTATACTGTTTTATTGGGTGGAACATGGAGAGGGGCAATTATCTGTAAAAATGCAATATGATGAAGAAAAAAATTGCATTCGTCAGACAATCCTGCTCCTCTCCCTCAGAAGGATGAAGCTCAAGCATCCCTTGTCTTGAAAAGTGCAAATGGGTACAAAACCTTACAACATTTTTTTTCTAAATCGGCCATCAGCCACTTTTTCTCCTAATAGTGATTGTTTATAATCTGATCAAAAGCCGTCTTTTTCCTAAAGAAATCTATTGTTATTTTAATTTTGACAATTTTGTTCCAATATCAAGAAGAAATTTAGTAAAGAAAAAGTGATGTAAGCTGCTATAAAAGCAAGTTTCCCTTTTCAAGAAAGACATATATACTGTAGCGCTTGAGTCAAGACTAGTAGCGAGAGTCAGGGGTCAATGCGTTAACAAGACAGTTGATTTATGGGATGGTGTGATGACACTACAACCAATCGCTGATTATAATTGCACGAATATATGGGCTGCCATCTCCCAACCAGATGCAAATTGGGATGGAAAAGCCTCTTCATGAATACCAACAAGAGAGGGGGGATGATGGGATGAATGACAATGGGAGTCCGAGGGCAGAGATGAGCAGCAAGAAAGAAAAAGAAAAAAAAGAGATACGGGGCAAGAAATCTGACGAATAGATGAAAGACAATAAGGAATATCGGGATCAATGATGAAATGTATATAAATAGGCATAACAAGAGCTAGCACAATCTTTTTAGCAAGATTTAACTTGGGATTACATCTTTCTCCAGCCGCTTCTCTCTTCCTTTCTTTCTTTTTTTCTTTCTCTCTCTCTCTCTCTCTGCACCCCCACTTAACTCTCTTTTACATATCTTGGTCTATTCTAATCGATTTTCTCCCACATCTTTGACATACAATCAATTGCTATCTGATTTTTCTAATAGTCTATCATTCTGATATATGTGAATTTAATGTTCACTATTGTTTATTGTTCAATTTCTGTCTTCTGTATTCATGAGTTGTTCGATTTCTGTTTTCTGAATTTATATTTGTAAATCTACATGCCCTGTTCGTACTTTCTATTTAACATGGGATTTTACTGTATCCCTTGTGCATTTGAAAAAAACAATGATTTACAACAAAAAAGCAATCAAATTATCGAATTAAAATTGGGTCAGATTGAATGATCCGTAAATTTATCAGAGATGGATAATAAAAACATGAATAATACTGGTCCACAGGTTAAGATGAATATAGCAGGGCTCGACTATAGAGGCTCCCGAAAATCAGTTGGGGAGCCCGGCTGGCTCTCTGGCTATTCTATCAATTATTTTCACGAAATTACAAGGTAAAACTAGGCTCCCCAAGACTCATACGGGCTAAAAAAAATGATAAAATTAAGGAGCCTGCGGCTTGCTCCCTAAAGTAAAAGTATAAAATCAAGCCCTGTATAGTTCTCTTGAGCCAGGGAAAATATAGACCAAGATGATATATGAACAGCCAATGAGGAGTTCTGTTTAAGATGAATATATAGTTCTGTTTAAGATGAATATAGTTCCGTTGAACCAGGGAAATATAGACCAAGAGGATATGTGAACAGCCAATGAGGAGGTATAGAGGTAAAAGGTTTTCCCAAGTTCAAGGTTACCGGGCTCTGCCAGTTTATAGTGAGCGTAAAAAGGGCATTCACAAACTGACAGATGAGAATAAGCAAACAAGAAAGAGAACCATTGTAGCTTGGGGGGTTTAATCGACAAGGGAAATAAAGGATGGAATTCTCATCTCGGGCCAAAAGCGCCCCTCTTCTGTTTATCCCATTTTTCGTAGCTCGTTCTCTCACTGATTGTTGTGCGTTGCTCGTAAATCTTTACATTATTAGGGAGACCTTGCAAATGAATAACTGTTTCGGACCAAAAGGCAGTCCAATTTGTTGCTCGGTTGTTCATCCGTGGTAATTGCTCAACAGATGTTGACTTTCGGCGGCATCATAAATGGGCAAGATACTGATCTAATGATTTGTTCTTCACAATAAATACTAAATCATGCACTTTACTCTCATGCAGTGATCTTGACTAAAAATATTGTTGAAGGCTGAAAATATTAATATTAACTTCATAAAGATCACACGTTTCTCTGAACTTTCATAAACACAAATAATACACAAAACACAAAGCCCACCGTATTCATTCATTTACTCATCAGTGAAACATCACATCAAAAACATTTAAATCATGTTTTAAAAAGTGTAGGAAATTACTTCAATTTCATTGATTAACGTTTATCTGTCAGACTGTTTTCCTGTCAATTTTCATTGACCTGATTTATCATTATCTGATATGGCAATAAAAAACGTCTAAAGTGTTCCTAGCTGTTGACCAAAAGTGTAAATGTGGATACGACTCTCATCTGGACACGGTGTAATTTGGTCATTGAATTTCCTTCAGTAAGAAATTTGTCCTCAAATCTGCACTCTACCCAGGTGTAATTGAGACAGCCACACAATATATGATTATATTAATGGCTGCATTTGCTAGACTTGAATTGCTGGGTAATAATATCGGACATGCTTTTTGCAGCCGTAGACATAACAAGGCAATACAAAAATCCAAGATATCTTTATCAAGATATTTTTATGTCATGGTATCTACGTGAGGAGAAAAATTGACACAATTATTTCATTATTCCAGCTGAAATTGGGTTGGTCTCTATTGGGTTGCAAGGGGATCTCTAAAAACAATGATTTTCAGGGTAATTCTACTCTGCTGCTGTACTTTTTTATGACCCATGACTGCACTAATCACTGTTTATTTTATCCTTATGATATTTTCTGAGACCTTAATCTAGTTGAATTATGAAAACAATTTTAGGATATCTTCTTCCATAAAGATGGGCCACCCTNATAGAGTGAAATTTCATGCGATGTTTTATTCAAATTGAAACATTTACGCCAGGAGAAGAAGAAAGAAAGAAGGACCGATCATTAGTCACCATCCGCAATGTAAATTTTCAAGTTGCATTCCAAATGTTTTTTCAGTGATTTTAATATGATTGGAAAAAAAAAAATATTTACAAAGTTTTTAACACTTTTAAATGTCGGGCTATTCCAGAGGGTCGATCGATCAAGCGCAATGAGCCCACTTCATTTTTACCTCATTAGGGTGGTTTTCTTTTGATGGAAATCAAATTGAATTCCTCCAAAAATTAGATTTTGTGAATGCAAACACCTTTTTCTTCCTCCACTATTGCTGAAAGAAACTTTCACAAGAAAACTGTAATGTGAAAGGGTTTCAAGCAATTCATAATCAATACATCAAAATTGTCTATGAACTTCCTTTCATCATCGTTATCAAAATTCCCTGGTTGGCAATAACAGGATAATTACAATGGTGATGTTAAGCGGCCAGTATTTATTATCGCGGAAATATAAAGTTTCTGCAATTCTACACCAAAGTAAAACAAAGGAAGAGGATTTTTTTTAGGTCATGGCTTGAAAGCGAAGACGGCTCATAACAGCTTGACAGTTTGTATAAGCAATGAGAAAACGTGATTGGGGATGGAGGATGGGAGAGATGATGGAGAAGATGAATATTGCATTCATCGCATGAAATGTGATAATGACTATCATCATCATGAGAGTTATGAGTGATGGTAGGATTGATGATGTTCTTGATGATGTCATGATAATGATCACAAAGATGATATGATGATGGTGGCTATTACAATGTCATTATAATGAGACAAGGATGATGATGATGATGATGATGATGATGATGGTAACAACAATGATGATGATGACTATGATGATGACGATGATGATGATGATGATGATGTAGAAAACGATGATGATGACAATGATAATTATCATGATTGAGATGATTTTCAGTGGTTTAAGTATGGCGGTCATTATAATGAAGCTGAAAGTGATGAAAATTATGTTGAAGATGATGTTGATGATGAGGAGGAGGAATAGAAGGAGGATGAGGAGGAGGAGGAGGAGGAGGAGGAGAGGAGGAGAAGGAGGAGGAGAATGAGGAGGAGGAGGAGGAGGCTGGTGACAATGATGATGGGAGATCTAGTGGTGTTCATGCTGATGCTGAAAACGACGATGACGAGGATGATGATAATGGCAACAGCAATGACAATGACACTCCTATAAAATTGCACCAGTTGATATACTATGATAGGAATGACCAGGGCCAAGTTTAATGAAAACAAAGAACCACCCGACCTTTGGGGCGAGGCCAGAAAAGTATTCTAGGACAGGTCCACAGAGGGTTCTTCCTTACTACCTGGCTTTACTATGGATGACATTATGATGTTAGCTATTACAATAAATGTCATGATAATAATGATGATGATGGTGACGATGACGACAAAGATGATGACAATGACGATGACAATGAAGACGACAATGATAATGATGACGGTGCAGTGGTGGTAGTGGTGGTAGTGGTAGTAGTGGTGGTGGTGGTGGTAGTGGTGACGAAGATGATGATGACGAAGATGATGATGACGATGATGATGATGATGAGGATGAAGATGATGATGAGGATGATGATGATGATGATGATGATGATGATGATGATGAGGATGATGATGAGGATGATGATGAGGATGAGGATTATGATGATGCTGATGCTGGAGACACATAATGATGATGATGAATATGACAAAGGCAACAGCAATAACTATTAAAATCCTGGAAAAATGTGTACCATTTGATATATTACTATGGTAGGAATGACCAGGGCGAAATTCAAGTTGAATCAAAACAAAGAATCACCCGACCTCCAGGGCAAGGCCAGAAAAGTACTCTATGACAGGTCCTCCGAGGGTTACCTGGCTTTAATAATGAAAAGGGAATCTTAACACGGTTTAATTGTTTAGCCCAGATAGCCGCCATGATCAACGATCGTTGAGAGCAAAGTTAGACAAACAATCAGACGAAAAAGGTGGGAGAGAAAAACTGTGCCAAGGTCGGCAGTCTCAAGCCGAGATGAGTATTTTAATAATCGTTTTCTGTCTCTGTTCTCATTCGCTCCTAGATTGTACCTAGGTAATTGTACTTTAAAAAGTGCATGTTAGGTGCAAAGACAAGATAAGCACTTCTTACAGGCATTGCATCACATTCACTTTCATTCATGCTATTTTAATTTGTCTCACTTTATTGAACATAACTTAAAATCAAGGCAAATTATCTTCACTGTATCCCTTTATCCTTGGTATAATTTCTCATCTTCCGTGCTCTTCAAAAACAATGTATAATATTGCGAGTTTCGGTTTCCAGAAACTTCAGAAGCTAAATGTGAAACTTTGAATTGGTCGAGACATTAAAAGTATCGACTTGTAATAGTCACGTAAAAAACATAATTAAATAACATAATTAACGTAACGTAATTAAATAATGTTGTACCTGTTCTTCATTGGGGGAAGCATCCCCTTTGCAGCTCCCCCCCCCCCCCCCCCCCCTCCGCCTATATCCGCCTAATGATCCACAGTCGAGACCTTGTCCTGCGATCTCATCAGGTGAAAATTAAGGAGTGCGTGGGAGATCATTATTTACAAGGGCGGACTCATTAACTATCCCATGATGCCACACTGCGAAGTAAGTTCATCTCCGCATATTTGACCTTCTACTTTCTTGTGAATTCCATCATCATCTTCATGAAGGGGATAATGTACTTGATGCACAAAAAATAAATTGCGCCGTTTTGTAATTTCATAGATTGTTTAGTACACAGAATCTAGGAATTATAGAAAATGCATTTCTAACGATCTAACTAATGAGCAATTGAAGATTATTGTAGTATGTTATATTAATTTACTTTTGCCCTGAGGCAAACAATATATTCACCTGTGAAAAGATCCACATCAAAAGCAAATTGTTTACATTTGTGTAGCTAACTCATACAAATATTGCAGCTTGTCCAACCTAGCAACAAGCAATGCAATTTACCTTCATTCCCTCTGTTTACCAATGAACATTTGATAAAGCTGTTAATGCATCATAAAATCTGTCTTCATTACGAAAACCGTTTGTTGATCTTCCCTAACAGTAATCTTTAGATAGAAATTATCTTTTGGTAACATGTTATCCTAAAGAAAGCACGCATGAAGAGAAAACATCTAAATTGAAATATAATTCTAGAATTTATTAATACCCAGCCTGTAGTAGTTATCTCTTTAAAGACGAAAAAATTGTAAGGAGGACAGGGAGAACTAAATATATCTGTGAAAATAAGTTGAATTTGAAACCAGGGTAATTTAGGGAGCCATGGTATAGAGATAATCATTTTAATATTTAAATTGGCAGAATAATTTCCCCACCTAATGAATACTTGAGGATGATATGAAGGCCATTAAACTTCAAATGAAAATGAGGCTGCAAACGGATGGATGGTACAAATAAAAGTGATTCTCCAAAATTCATTGTATGCAGTGCTCAGAAAGTAATTTACACCTGTATAAAATACACCTGAAAAGCCAAATGTTGAAGTAGATACATGTATGTCAACCGTCCCGGAAAGAAGGCAAAAATTAAATGTTAATAGCAAAACAGCTGAACAAAATTGAGAGAAAACATAGCAATAACCATACTCTCAGCCATCCACTTCTAATGAAAAGCTTAAATTCATATGAAAATACACTCCACGCATGTTCCTAAATTGTTGGCATCTTTGCAGATCTACATAGGACGCATTGCTAGTTCAAAGTATTGAAAAAAAGGGTTAAAGAATGAAGCTTTTTTAATGGGATTTTATAATTTTGAGAATTACAGCATAAAGCAATTGTTAAAATTAGAAGAAAATATCAAGATGAATGACATATAAAGCCATGCATAAAATCAGCATTGCAAGTCAGTATAATATCCCATAATCTTTTGGATTCAATCCATTACTAAATCCTTACATTTAATAAAATACTTAAAATGATTACATTAAAAGGTGAATGCCATGCATAAACCAAGTTAAATGAAATGAGGTTGACATCTATTATTCTTTATAACTCAGGTAATCTATAAACAATTGAAATGGCAACAAGAAACCATACACCTGAGAAAACAGCATGAGAGATAAATGTTGTTGCTTTCATTAGAATGAGAGTAGTTTCCCTCGCCCACTCTGAAATATTGAAACATAGAACTTCAATACAATATACTGTGCAAGTAAGAATTCTCTGGGTACCTGTTATCTCTATAAAGCTGATACAATTGTATCACGATGGGACCATTAGGCCATAACCACTGTTTTGAACTTCACAGTAAAAACAAATAATCAAATATTTGTGACTTGCATTGTTCATCCTTAATTTTTACCAATCACATTTGACAAGGGGTATGAAATATGTTGACACTGGATATCACATTGTTCATGAACCTGTCTCCTTGGCCAATGCTTTGCGGCCGCCCCCTCTATGATGAGCGTACATCCCCAGTATTATAGATTGAGCATCATTTACATCCCATTACGGTGCTTAAGACTTTTTAGCTTATCTTTTTAAGAAAGGTCAATTTCATTGTTTCCCCTTCTGAGAATGTAAGTTAGTTTGTGAAATTGCTCCATAAAACTTGGTACTTCATAAAGCGAAAAGTCACCCTAATTTGCTACACCTTCATAATCTGGGCTACTGTAGAAGCCCCTCCTCATAAACTGAACACCTTGCTCTGTTTCTGTAGAAGCTGGTTGAATTAAAAGGTTAAGTATTGATGTGTTCTGATTTTCATATCGGTACCACCTCATGAAGCAATATATGACCCAAAAAAGGCACAGAGGTTATGACAGACACATAAAGTATTCTAGAAGCAGGCCAGATCCACCATTTCTCTCCGAAGACAACACACATGTGCATAGCAGGTATTAAAAGCAAGTGAAAATATGAATTTGAAGTGGGCTAGATCTACCATTTCACTTCAATGGAAACCAACAAGCGCAGGACAGGTGAAATCAAGTGAAAATATGAATGAACTTGAAAGGTGTGATTCTGTAATTGAATTTCAAGGTGCTCAATGTACTTTTGTCATTTTGGCTAGTCTGCCAGAACAGACCCTTGGGTTTCGTTGTGTGCATGCACAGAGAGTGATACAGGGTATGCATTGTGTGTCTCTTTGTTTGTCTCTTGCTCTCCCCAAGACTGAGGGTAGAGCAATGCTTTATGTGTGTGATGTAGTCACACAATATGCATACCCTGTATCACGCTCTGCACATGCACACACCGAAAGTCTAGGGTATGGGCTTGCAGACTACATTTTGGCAGGAGAAAAAGGCTCAATGGGTGTCTTGATAGAAGGGGATTTCAAATTTCATAAGGGATGACTCAACAGAGGCTGAAAATCAATCAAAAGGTCTAATAATCATCAAATGTTATCAAAACCAATTACTGCACATTCAAATACGCTTTGAATATTATGAAAAGATGATTCATAAATGTAAAATATCCTTATTAATTTTATTCTATGATTATTATTATCATTATTATCATTATTATCATTATCATTATCATTATTATTACTAATATTATCATCATCAGCATTATTACTATAATTACTAATATTATCATTATTAATATTTTTATTTATTTTTCATTATAATCATTATTATTATCATTATTATCATTATTTTTAAACTTTCCATCCGAACTGCAGACATGTCAGAAAGGATATAAGATATTAACCGCAATACAAAATTTACAGAAAATAGGATTTTCTCAACAAAAATTGAAAGATTCTTTATTTAAAGCGTAAGATTAATATTAGTGGTACATAAGTCCCCTTGATTTCTACCTCAATCAATGTTGGAATGTGTTAAAATTGATACAAGCGACATCCTCCATCATTTCCTTTTCTTTTTGATATCTTTGAAGCAGCATCACTCAAGAAATTGCAATGAGTCGGTCTTAATCCTTCATCACATTAGATAAGATCACGTTTATGATCTTTATCACTTCCTTCCAAAAGAAATTTGGATTTAGTAGCAAGAATCTTTAAAATAATTCTTCAGAAATTTACACTTGAACACCCATGAACTCAAGCATACTATTAACGTAAAGTATGATGAATCGTAACGATGATTGGAAAACGAGCTGATAGGTGATGTATCGCTCAAGGTTACGGTGATACATATTCAAACAAAAGCACAAGGTCAAAAATTCCATTTAAAAATCTAATAAAAATAAATTCCTTTATACCTACTTAGTGCAGACAGGGTGATGTCAACATGATCTATTTATTGAGACCTTGTTAGCCTTGAACTTCAGTGATGAGAGAGAGAGAGAGAGAGAGAGGGGAGAGAGAGAGGGTGGCAGAGAGAAATACAGAGACAGAGAGGAAGGAGGGAGGGAGGGAGAAAGGGGAGGGAGAGAAGGAGAGAGAGAGGGAGACAGAGGAGGGAGGGAGATAGAGAGACAGGGAGAGGGATGGGGAGAGGAGGGGAGGGAGGGAGGTAGGGAGAGAGACAGGGAGAGAGGGAGAGAGAGAGAGAGGAAGAGGAAATAAAGTTGAAGGGAGAGAGGGTAAAAACAAAATGGGGTGCTGGGTGGATGGTGGTACGAGAGAAGAGAGGGAGAGAGGGGGAATAGAAAATTAGGCAACATGGGAGAAAGAGAGAGGGGGAAGCATAGAGGCATACATTTGTTTTGTGTGGGGGAAGGGGGGAGGATACATGCATAAGACAGAAAGAGACAGAAAGAATGAGAACTTGATAAAACTTTCCCTGAACAGCATGTGGGAGGGGGAAGTGGGAGTAAGAAGTAGGAGGGCTAGGAAGAAGTGGGAGCAGGAAGAGTGGATTACAGGTAAGACAAGAGATGGGGCGAGGAAGAGAGAAGAAAAAGAGAGTGGGAGAAACGTAAGAGGAAAGGGAAGAAGCCCGCTTACCTTGCTGAATGATATTTTGAACCCGACCTTTACACAGAACATTTGTATTTTGGATTGAAGACTGGTAGTATCCTTCCCCTCCCCCAAAAAAATTAAAATAGCATGTGATTATTATCTTGCTTGGAAATAAATAAGGACTGATAGGATAATGTGCTCACTAAGTTTGATATCAATATATTTTTTTACTTCTCAAATATTTCAATAATAATAATAATAATAATAATAATGGTGGCTACTTGTATAGCGCACAGTTCCACCTTATCGGTGCTCATGGCGCTGAAAGCTTTACACTCACTATTACTCGGCTCTAGCTGGCAACCATTACGGCGCTCCGCATTACAAGGAATTTCTTCCTGCCGTCCCCATATACCTCCCCTGGGTCAATGCAGCACAATGTGGATGAATTTCTTGCTGAAGGAAATTAACGCCATAGGTAGGATTCGAACACACTACCCTCTGATTGAAAGGCGAGAGTCAGAACCACTACACTACGGCGCCTCCACTGTGTGTAATCTTAAAGTCAAAGGTTTCTAATAAACCCCGACCCCTTCTACTGGTGCCGCATTGATCAGGGAGTTGTGTAGACCATTTTCTCAATCTTTTCTATGCTTGTCATTTGTCAAGTAATTTCAGGTGAAGAAACTCCTTTGAGCCCCTTGAAATCCTCTGTGTTTATGCCTGTGCAACTATATATCCATGAGCATACATTGGCAAGAATAAAAAAAACATGCATTGCAGGAAATAATACAAACATTATAACACATAAATATTTTCACAAGTAGGAAACATAAAATTAAAACGAGGATTGCTACTGGCGGCATCATATGTGCAGAGTGAAAGAGCCTTGATTTAAGTCTAGCGTGATGAGGCAATGAACTCGGCTACCTGCCGAGCGATATCCTTTTGCTTGACTTCACGTCAAAGTACACTCTCTGTACTTCAGCTATGGGGTCATCTTCAACTATTGATCTTTCCTTGTATATTCTCCCACTCTGACAACGTACAAGGTCAACGCCGATTACCGTACGCACACGCCGGCCAAGCCCGGCTCATCCAAGCTGAAGGAATCATTTCTGCTCCATATCCTGCAATATTCCTTGCCCGATTGTCGCGAACACCCCCCTCTATCTTGTCCCCACCAGGAGACTCTATCAAGAAGACGCGAGCGAGGAGAGCCGAGGAGGTGCAGGGACAGTGCAGGCATCCCGCCACCAACGCATCTCACACGGGCCAAGGCGAAACGATGCCGGGCGTGAGAAATGTGCACTCTTTCGGCAAACGCGTGCCGATGCGATGATCTGATCATACCTGGTCGTCGCCAAGGACGATGCATCGGGGCCGCCGGATTATAAAAAGCGGGGGACAGGAATGCCGTCAGAGAAGATGAAAATTACAAGCACAAACATGACGGATACCCAGCTATGGGGTGAGAATACTTTTACGGGAGTTAGTAAAGAGAGAGAGGAGAGAAAGGAGCACAGGATTATAAGAAAGAAAGTTGAAGAGAAATAAGTGCAATCTATAGACAGAAAGGGAAGAGAGAGAAAGAATGAAGGGGTATAAGAATAACTTCAGCAGAGTTATTTCATAAGGACGGAGAAAAGGATTACAATGGAATCAGAAGAAAAAAATTAGTAATTTCGAGTTAAGGGAGTAAGAGGGTAAAAGAGAGATGGTGTAAATATTTTTACTGGAGTTAAAGGGAGAAGAGGAATGCATGGTGAAAGTGATAGAAGAGCAACATCTTAAAGATAAAGGGTGAAATAGAAATGAGAGGTGAAAAGAATAAAGAAAAAAAGAACATCAAAATATTGAGAGAACGTACAAGATGGGGGAACAAGAGTGAAAAACTGAATGGAGGAAAGAAGGAGCAAAAAAGAAGCAAAGATTAACTAAAAAATGGAAGAGAGATAGGTAGGAAGAGAGGAGATGAGATAGGTCTATGGAAATCAGTAGAGAACAATTAAAAAGGTCAATCTTTATCAGAAAAAGGCGGTTCTCCTCCAAAGCTTCAAAACAATGCATTGAGTAAACCATGGAGCGGGCTAGATCTACCAAAATTGTTCTAATAACAGCGTAACATAAGAGATAAGAGGGCAAGGACAAGGTGAGAAAACTTTCCTCGCAGCGACTGGTGACGACCAGGAAGTATTGCGCAAATCAACCGAAAGACTGTTGACAATGCGGAAAGCTTGCCAGGGAATCGCGCAGAGTTATTACCGCACCAAATGAAAAAAACGGGAGGATTTTTAGATAGAAGAGAGAAAAGGAAGAATCATAATTAAAGCTTGTGTTTCAAGGCCAGTTAGAATCATTCCATCTCCCTGCCAGGGTCTTAACACGACTCACCCGGGCAGTCAATAGCTGCCAGTGTGGGGAGTTAATCGGCCGGACGGAGCTGAAAGAAACATATCGCACCACGTGCAGTCTACAGCCATCACAATAACAACAACTCTGACGTCGTTGCAACCGCTCGCCGGCTTGTGACACGCCGCTTCGTTCGTTGGACTCAAAGTCAGACATTAGGGGAGCTGTACTTTTCATCTATCACCCAGCTGGCAGTCCTCAAGTTCAGGGACTAATAAAATTCTCAATTATTCCAGTATGCTTGGTCCTGAGAAAAATACTGTAGTCCCATCCATGGCTATTTTTGTGTGTGTGTATTTGCTGTTGTGTGAGTGCGTGTGCTCAATCAAATGACATTAATTCTTGGTAGTGATTGCGGTTCCAATATGTGAAACATCTTGCAAACATTTGAGCTCGTCATACGATAGAGTATATTGTCCTTTCCGCACATTGAGTGTGGGTGTAAATATGAACAGAATTCAGCCTCACACATGTTCCTCTGTCCATTGATAGACTTTCATTCAGACCCCTTTGTCAAAGTTTCACAAGATCGTTCTTAAAGTTATGAAGAACTTTAGAGTACTTTAAAGAGAGTAATTTTGGTAAGATTCTTGATCATTCAACACAAGAACTGACAGCAGACTTTGTTTGTAAAGATGTTCCTTAAGTTTTTTTTAACTTGGTGAAACACCGCCCTGGTCAGTTACAAAAGTAACAAATTTTCTTTAAAGGAACATGGATTTGAAAAACATATTTGAAGAACAGAATTTTAAACATTGTTTTCCAAGATTTTTTCAAACTCATGGAACCAAGCATCTTTTACCTAACTGTGGTAAATTATATAAATGCACCAAAATATTTTTTTATATTGATAAAATATATTAGAAATTATATGCGCAAAGATAATTCTAGGAAATGTGTGTTACTCTAAAATGTCATTTATAACATATGATAATGTTGTTTCATGTCAATTAAACTTTGTTCCAAATAACTGTATCAACATTTTTTAGATGTGATAGGATTGGGAATGGAAGAGGACGCCTTTCCTCCGTATGAAACAAAATGGGTTTGAATATTCAGACTTATGTACTTTCGAAACAAAACTAACACAGTTATTACCTTTCTTGGAATACAAATTGCAAAGGCCAATAGGCTAAAAAATTACTCAAGAATGTATCGTCAGCATTTAATGAGGTGCAAGGTTCAATCACATATATTGATACCTTTTTCACAAAAACAACATGAAAATGTGTGGGTTTCTATCAAGTTCATTCATAAGTAAAATCACAATGCACAGTCATCAGAGAGAATTGGTTAGGACAGGAATTAGGTGGGAGTCAGCAGCAGGATATTTTAGGTATTGATGAAAACGAAAAAAATATTTTGGGTATTATGAGACGTCACAATACCCAAAATCCAAGAAGAGTCAGATCTGGTTGGTTTCCAAGAAACCATTTTTGATCAATTGAAGAATATATTTTATTTGATAATGCCATTTTTTCCTTATTATAATCTCGCAAGGTTACAACCGAAATCATAATTTGTAGGTGAATTGCCACCCAACCCATGTTTATCAGAGAATATCAAATTAGACAGGGCTGGGGTGGATGTGGCAATTGTTTTGACAGATTATTGAAAAAAATACTATTAACTTTACCATCGGTAACAACATTCCGAATTGTAAGATTGTAAAATCATGAATAAAATTCTGGAACTGGCTACAAAGAGTAGAAAATAGAATTTTAACACAACATCATAAAGAAGAGAAAGAACTAAATCAATTTTGATGGGCATAAAAGTAGTATATATCTAATGAAGATGTAAACATACTATATCAAAATAACATTCTGGAATTGTAATATTGTAATGTCTGGCTTCAAAGATGATAAACAACCAAATTTCTTACGAAAATGAAAGTTATGGTACAGAAAAAAATGATGCTTTTTAAAGAACGACATACCTACACATCTACTGGAGATGAGGATTTATTTTACCATGCTAACAACATTCTCAAAAATTTCAGCTGTATCATCCACTTTTCAACTTATCATTGCTTGCTGACTGACCAATGAAATCATCAATACTCTTAGGGGGTGTTGCTCAAAGGTTGCAATTGATCGTAGGTTGCAGTTGATCGGTACGCGCCAATCAAAATAATTGTTTCATGCGCGTATTGTTAGATGCGCACACCACGCGCGAATGAAAATGCGCGTTACAATTTGCAAAGTTGCAGTTGATTTGCAGTTGATTTTGAGCAACACTCCATTAGACATATTGCCACAAATAAAGTAACTGCAGATATGAAAATCAAACTAAACAATGGCAATCGTATTTTTTATTGATTTGTTTTCGTCAACAAATTTTGTTTAATCATGCTTGTATTGTTCAGTTGTTCATCACATTTGAATAAAACTTTTAGTCTTTCTCCTTTCCACATACGGGTTTTCCATGTCACGTGGAGGTGTCGTGGTGTAGTGGTTCTGACTCTCGCCTTTCAACGCGAGGGTCGTAGGTTAGCATCCTACCCATGGCGTCAATTTCCTTCAGCAAGAAATGTATTCACATTGTGCTGCACTCAACCCAGGTGAGGTGAATGGGTACCGGTAGGCAGAAATTCCTTGAATGCAGTGAGCGCCGAATGGTAGCCATGCTATAGCCGGGTAATAATGCACAGAGTGCTTAGAAACACTTTGTATTAAGCGCTATATAAATATTGTGTATCATTATTATTATAAACACCTCAGAGAAAGAAGGAACTACATAAAATATATCGTATGCACAGAGTTCCCACTATTTGAGAACAAAATTCCAAAATTTTTCCTTCATGAATTTTCAAAACTCAACGATACATGTGAATCTAATTCACTCATTCAAGCTATTTTGATGCATCTTATATCATTACTGTGTTCCCACCATTTGAGGGAAACAAATTCCCTGATTTTAAGGGTTTTATTGAATAACCTTACTTTTCTCTGAATAGAAAACATGAAACTCATTTTCAAAACTTCAAGGTAGAGTGGGAACAGTGGTGTACTTGCTACATACAGTTATGCTTCATTGAATGTATCTGTAAGCATTCTAAGGTATAATTGCAGGTACATTCGTCAACCAAAGTACCAAATGGTGAAGTTAAAAAAAATGTTGATTTCAAAATAAGCCATTCCTAGCTGGGAAAATGTACGTAAGGTTTGGATTTAATGAAAAACATTTTATGCAATTTCAGACTGAGCAATTATGGGAACATTGAAAAATGTTCTGATTTTTTAAATAGGCAATTTGCAACATGCAGTAATATCAGAAAATTCGGGCTTCACTTTCAATGGATGTACTAAGTGGAAACTGATATATTCTTTTCCATATATATTCTCACGTTTTGGGACCAGTTTGACATTTTAGCATGTTGTTATTTTTGTGTTTCTGCAGTGTATGTACATGTATATGAATGTGCATCCCACTGAGTGGAAATTTTGCGAGGCTAGGACCGGAAAATTCAAGAGAATAAAACCACCATGAAATTTAAGCTTATACAGTATATTGGAATATGCATCCTTCATGTATACAATCAGTACAAAACTTATGCAGACATATGTACATCTCAATGTCTGGCAATGATTCTCAAAATAGAGCAAATACTCGCTTTCTAAAACCTGCTAATTCTTGACAAACACAAATAGCTTTATTTATTTATGCCATTGTTTGAAACAAATTAATAAAAAGCAGCAGATTTGAGCGACACTTTCGTGCATTCTATTTTTACAACTCCTGACCAAAAACGACCTTCAGAGTCGTGAAAGAAAAGAATGGAAACGTGAACGGCGCTAAATCCTCCCTGAATTAAAAAATTCATGTGAGTATGAAGAACATTATCGGGCCAAATTGATGGTTTCCTGGGTGCCGGAATCTCTTTTGTCACTCGTAAGCCGAGTATACAATAGACGAAAGCAAAATTCGGCATTAGCGCGATGATTACAGGAAACATACCAGAGAAGGGCATACCTAAATAACTGCAGGAAATGGAAACTGACGTATGCGTGTTTGAAAGAAAAAATTAGGAAGTTAGATGCCTTTTGTCGTTGTACGTTGACTCCCATTCACAAAAGTTGGCTAAATATAGAACCAGATGGATATTCATTTTAAGCAGTTTTAAAAACTGTACATCCATCTAAAGTTTGTTAATCTCAAATTACACATTAACATACAGGAATATTTCGAGAGGTATTAAAATCGATAAAGTGTTTCGGAATACTGTATAGGCTGAAATTTTTGCGATGGTTTTATTTTCGCTAATTTCACGGTTATGGCCTTAAGAAAATTTTCACTCTATATGATGCACATTCGTGTACAAACACTGTCAAAAACGTGAAAATAACAACATGCCAATGTGTCAAACTGGTCAGAAATCGTGAAAATATCTGTTCGCTAAAATATATGCCTTATATAGTACGAGACAATATTTTGAACCCTTCACTTGTATGTTGAACAAATTATATCTAGCAGAATAGCAACAATTTGACATCAGGTAGAATAATATAAATATTTTGGGAACTAAAATCTCTCTGGTTCTTTTATTTGCCAAAAAGTATATGTAATGCAACAAAATTGCTATGAAATTCATAAGCCTACAATGTTTTTAAGCGAAAAGGTGTTGTTTAACGGTCAGAGATGAAGGCATAAATTTACATTTTTGGCCAAGACCACAATAAAAATATTCCCTATTGCTTGATATCTTGGGTTTTCCAAACCAATCTGTTGCATACTTTCGCTTTTTTTCATTAGATTCTGTCCCCTCCCCCTGAAAGTGAAGTTGAATTGCCTTCTCTGATTATTTTTAGTCTTTTCTACTTGAATTTTTATTGCATACTAAAAACTGAAGCACATATGGTCGAGTATTCAATTTCCATGATTAAAAGGTAAGTTATATCTACCAGCATCACCAATAAACCTATCAAATTAAAATTTAGATTGAAATTTCACGCTCATAATCATCCTGCCAACACTTTCCCGATCAATCAAAAACAGATTTCTTGGATAATGGTTTATATTCTACATTTTCATTGTTTTGTTTTTTTTTTTTTTTTTTTTTTTTTTTTTTTTTTTTTTTTTTTTTTGTTTGTTTGGTTTTTTTTTTTTTGGGGGGGGGGGTACGTTGTGTCATAGATGCTAATTACATCTGACATAAATCTCTCCAACCCCTGATGGAGCTCAACCAATTTTACACCAAAAATGAGAAAATACAAGAACACATGCGCTCGATAGTGAGGCAATGAATCTTGATTCAATTATTTTATATTACTCATGCGTGCAAGCCGAAATATGGTGTTTAAAAAGAAATTATAGTCACTATAAGCACACATGGCTCTGTCCGTCACAATTGCGGAGGGGTAGGATTTCAAACAAAAGTGAGAAAATCCAGCTATTTAACTCCTTAATGAGCTATTTGGGGGGACTTCAAAGGGAAAGTTAGTGAAAAATTGGCAGAAAAACAAGTGTTTTATACCACCATGGAACAAGGGAGGGCCTTTGATTGATGCACTTGTCCGGAAACAATTGTTCATTTTCCGGACAGAGCCAACTTATAATTTGATTTGTGCGCAGCATTTTGGCTATAGATATCAGACATTACTTGAAAATGTGAAATTATTTATTTCGTTCTTTCAGCATGACTCACATTTAAAATTATTGCAATGAACAATGGAAATTTCTTAATCATTTTAATAATTTAAGATTTAATTCATATTCAACATGATTTGTTTTCAGCAATCTCTACTTTAGGGTGAGGCTTCTCATATAAGTGATGCATTGTCTAGTTACATACATCCTTAGTCATTGTTTACCTGGGAAAATGTAAATCTTTTGATTTTGTAAATTTTGCAATGTTGAATTGCCAGTAAATACTAATAAAGATAACTCATCTAATCGTCTATTTTCCATTTTTATCACACTTTTCACCTTTGAGAATGAAGCAGATTTAGGTGCCAGATAAATTTTTGAACACCTTTATGTACAAAAAAATTGCCTTCGCAACAGCTGCTTACAACATAAAAACATAACCATGACGGCCGACCTATTCATATGTGGTAAAAGCCTGAATTTATACAGCTCATGCATAATCCCAAACTGTTGCGTTTGCGATGCAATATCCAGCAAATTTACTCCCTGTAAGTGTCTATTTGAGCAGGAAATGTGGATCAAATTTTACTCTATAGTGGACTTTTGACAGCCATTTATTGATTTGCTAGTTTGTGAGAACCGTTTCAACCAAAAGTCAATGCGAACCAGGTCAAGAGGGATCAACGTTTTCGGAACGCCGACCCAGTTCCCAAACCAACAAAAGAAGGATTTCTTTTTAATATCCGGATCATAATCAAACTGAATAAAAACATAGCTTTATCAAGGACATTTATAGACAAGAAAACAGAGAGGCTGAGTAGTAGGGTTTGCCAGACTGTTTAGAAGACAGAAGAAACTTTGTCAAGGGGACTGATATGAATAAGAGGTAATCGTTAATGGGGTCTGATGTGTAGACACTGCAGTGTGTAAAGGTGTGTTCACACTCTCCATCAATAACGTTTTGATTCATGACTTTTAACAGAATAACTTTAATATGGAGAAGAGTGAAAGGTAATGTATGTTGCAATTCAAATGGTTTGTTCTCCCTAGAAATGTTTAGGGTGTTGTATTACACAATCTGAGCAAATAAAATGAAGGTTTACTCTCAACCCCAAATCTTAAAATTGAGTCCAGAGCAATTTAGATATAGGGACAAATCGGCGTTGTACAAGAACAATGTGTTCAAAACAATCACAACACCTTCAAAATTCTTGATGGACTACAAAATAGTTTATATAGCGATGATTTATCTGAGACACTGGTATGGTAAACAGCATATTCCCATTGTCAAAATAGCTTTAAAATATGATTTAATAATAATAATAATATTCAGTTCTTTTATAGTACATAACACATATAGCCATAGCATGTCCTATGCACTTATACAGCAGAAAAAGAAATAACAGAATGAAGAGTGGAGAATAAAGATCTGCTTTAAAAAGCAAGAAAATTTACCACAGAATACCTTGCCCTTGGAGCTTCCAGTTTCTCTATAAAGGTTACAAGTCTTTGTTGTGACCTCCTGTCACTAGTTGTCACTGTCTTAATTTCATTTGAATATATTTGTTTATTATGATTATCATATCTTCTCTTTTTGCAATACATCAATGAAGCATACTGTTTAAACAACACAACTCTCAAGATTTAAAACCTGCAGGTTGAGAACGCAAGACAGAGAGAAGGTAGTTCAGGAATGAGTTTCCCAGATGCAGGGCAGTTGAAAGTCAGGGTCAATTTCAGAGTATTGTGTACAGTGTGTAGTGTCCTGTTATAAATATAGTCTTCCAAATCAGACCCCCAATCAGGCAGTTCATTTAAAAGCTATTTATTGATAATTGTTTCTGGCATTGAGGTGTACAGATTCATTTTTACCATTTAGGGGTGACATGGACAACCTTCCAAACATATTCTCCAATTACAATAATGCACAATATAAATTTCTCAGTCTGGGTCTAATTTTGAAGACTAGTAGAAATCTAGGTTGGGTTTTATGCTTCACAGCTTATAGGGTAGGTACTAAAATGAAGAAATGTTTCATTTTTTCAACAACTTGGGATAAATTTGTTTACAATAATAAAATTGTTTTGATATAATAATGAAATTGTTTTGATAAATTCTTAATGTATTAATTGAAATAAACATTTTCAACTTTTTTGTACGATCAACACCTGAATTCTTAAATAATAATCATTCAGAATTCTCAGATAATCATTATTTGATGTGTAAGAGTTAAGTCATGCATAACAACTACTTCTAACTAAATATGAAACAAACTGATAAATCAATTCATAATATCCATTTAAAATCAATTAACACCATAAATCTAGTACTGACACCTAAATGATTTCAGTGAAGAAGTTTAATTTCAATGGCGCTTTTGCAAATTAGATTTTCTTTTAATGGGTGCATTTTTCTGAGACAACCTTTAAATGCAAGGTATCCATAGCATTGGGTCAAATAAAAAGCTTTCTCATCCTCACAACGCTCGCTTGGAGTCGTGAAAACTCGCGAGGGATTAGTCTGCGTATCTAGTAATTACAGCAAAGCTTCTCTAGTCATTTCTAATCAGGCACGAGCCAAATGTTTAGACTCTAAATCTTAATATCATATTTGGAATGTTTTGTATTTGGCAAATCTTTCCAAAGTCTAAGCAGGGATTACCACTGATAATAATTATTTTCCTGTCCAGAACTAATGGATCCTTTGCTTATAAATTTCTTTTAAGTTAAGTCAGACTTGAGACAAGAGATTTAAATCTAGTTATTTTCAAAGTTGATTGACTTTCTACGACAGCAAAAACATTATATTTTAGCAATCTTACATAAAACCACAAAGATCAATAAACTGATTTATGCTCATTGTCTATTTTGATTATTGTAATTCAATGTTTTAATTTTTGTCATTTATTGAAGCAAATTGTAATTAGTGGCAAATTGTATTTAAACAAATCCTCTCCACTAAGAAATAGCCAGTCCCTTTTCATATACCCTTCTCTCTTAATTCAACATGCCCCCCCCCCCCCCCTCCCCCTTCCAAACAAATGATGTTATTATTCACATTTAGCTATATCAAAACATGTTCAAAACTTTACTGTACAACTTAAATATCTATGTGAAAAAGTTGCTCAACACAACATCTCTTTAAGTCGCAATCATGCAAAGAAGATAACAAGAGAATTATACCCTTCTCTGCCCCCCCCCCCTACCTTTCTTCTTTTTTTTTCTCTCCCTCTCTTTCTCTGCTGGCACAAAGCAGCGAAAATCAAAAAGTCACTGGTCTGGCCAGGAAGCTAGGTATGGCATAAAGGCAGCCAGCGCTATGCGTGGTAAGCTCATTAGGGAGTATGTGCGTGCAAAGCTAGGCTAGGCCCATGTCAGCCTACCCCCATAATGCAACTTGCAGACCCTACCGCATTCAACGGCAACATACGAGGGGGCTATACCAGCAAACCGCGTCCTGCCAAGCCCCAAATAGCCCGTGTCAGAGAGAGTATGTCAGTTGGGAAGCGATGGCATAATATTGCTCCATGAAGTGTATAAAGTAGTATGACTTTGTATATTGGCTTGCTTGGGTACAACTGTTCCAATGTAAAGGCACACCAATCTAGATCAATACATGTATCAAAAATTTCTAAGAAATGATTATCAATTAATCATCCAATGCAAAACATTATTAATTATTAAAGATTTGATAAGTAGTTAACCCATTTCCAACTGGAAATCACAAAACTTGTAAGCAATAATGTGTAATTCATCATTCAATGCAGAAAATGATAATTCCAAGAGATTAAGATATTTGATACAAAGTAGCAAACTCATTAGCAACTGGAGATGTGCATAAAAGTGATATTACTCACACGAATGTGTAACATTATTGCTGGCTGTCATAATTATATTTTTAATGGACAATATGAACTTATTCTAAACATGTTCATAGTTTTCTTATTAGAATATTTTTCAGAAAAAAAGAATTGCACGCATACCAGATTTATCATTCAGAGCCCAAGAATGGTTACCATGGTCACAGAAAGCATGTTGAAAATCAATAAGTAATAGAAGAGGCAGTTTTGGGCAGTTCAATTACTAAAGGGTTAACATGGGAATTTTGACATGTTAAAGACTTGACAATTGACTTCAACCTAGGTAAGTTTTATTTTATCATGATATTTCATTATAACAATAGTGCATCATTTGACCTCATCTTTCTATAGCATTTTTTTCTTCATGCAGTATCTATCTACACATTGCACAACACAAAAACCTTGTTTGTTTTTGTTTCCATTTGCGCTTCAAATTCAATCAAGTAACAGAGAAATCTGCAGCAACCAGTCATTGGCAGTGTCATCTGAAATCTACTTCCTCTCAATTTCGAGGTAGCAGCAAGCCAACGGGGAGAAGCGCAGGAAAAATCAATCACTGCGAAGAGGGTAAGCCCTAAAAATAAGACTCGGATCAACAAGACGAGAGAGATCAGATACAAAGAACGGCTAAGCCTCGAAGAAACGCGACTTCTCCGAAAGTTTGTCCTAGATACGTAGAGGTTATACAGAACTGGGTTGTAAGAATGGTTGCTTGTGCACACTGGTTTGGGTCAAGTTTCATTACCTATAACTCTATTGCATAAGTCCAGGTATATGAATGAATGAATGAATGAATGTCATTTTCAAACAGGAAATATCGTCAAGACATTATAAGCAAAAAATAAACAATACTCCAACATGATACTACATTGTTTCGAAGATGACAGCATATTATTGCAATTTTACACCGGACAGTTTCTTGTCAATAAAAAGCAATACAATGATCATGTTTAAGTCTTAGATTTCTTTCGAGTGTCTCTTGCAAATGGAAATACAAGTTTTCTGATTCAAACGTGTACTAAGATTTGAGAATAATTTTTACCGACAGTTAAAAACGTAACCAAATCTGAATTGATCTTCCCAGTAGTGAAAAAGTTGCCCAAAACCATGGAATGTCCCAAATTCATAATCCAATGTTGCGTGGTTGTTAACCCATTTACAATCGAATTCTGTAATTCCCATATACTTTGTGCAGGAACTACCTTGTTCCAGTAGTCAATGGGTGAAGATCTTGACTTTGTTCATCATCAGAACAAATTTACCTCCACGTAAAAGTTGTACTTCTTGACTTGAGACAAATCTTTAATAAATTAGACTTCTTTCCGGCAGGAAACACTGAATTTGATCGCTCTGGCGATGATTAGATAATCCCTCCACGTACTCCGCAGCAAACTTTGAGATTCCAGCTGTCGCCAACATTCGTTACTTATTTCGTTTTTAATCGAGTAGAAAATATTTAGGCCATTTCACCTGGGTCGCCACGATACTTCCAATCATTTTGAACGATTTTCTGACTACTATCAAGTGCATCTCGCTCCCAAAGCCAAGATATGTGGTGGAAAGGAAAGTTGTGACTTGGGAGATTAGCCCCGTAGGATGGAGAGTGGCGTGGGACTATCATGGTTGCCATGGCAACCTGGCAAGTCTAGACATTGAGACATCGAATTGAATAAAAGAAAACATGTTTAGGTAGGGATTCTACAGGAAATGAGGGGAGAAAAGATCGTTCTCTCCGCGCTTATCTCCGGAGGAAGAAGGCCGAAAAGTCGAGGTGTAAAACATCTTGGGAGCTTGATACACAGGCCTCAGTGGGCCAATGACTCAGATGGTAGTCTATTCATCCAGACCCAAGTCTGATCGTTCATACCCAATACATCACAAACAAGACTCAAAGTCGTGGTGTATTGGTTCCGACTCTCACCTTTCATGCAGATCGAGGTCCATGATTCGAGTCACATGGCATTAATTTCCTTAAACAAGGAATTCTTCCACATTGTGCTGCACTCAACTTGGGTAAGGTGAAAGGGTACCTGATAGGAATATATTCCTTGAAATGAATAAGCCGCTATTGCTAAAGCCCTCATAGTAATACTGCATTACTTCTAACAGGGGTAATTAGCGCTATATAAGAATTGCGTATCATTTTTACTATTTATATCAATCTAAAGAAAAAACATACTTTTATTGAATACAATCAATAAAGGGTAACACAATTTGGGGACATCGCTAATTATTGCCCATCCAACTTTCTCCTTGAACAACCTTCATCATCCGGTTACATCTTAGTACAGGATAACAACAAAAAGAATCCTAAATTTTGACCGGTATGTTGCATAACGTACGGTAGGAAAAAATCTTGGAAAACTTTTTCTCTATCGCACAATAAAAGGTCTACCCAGGGACACAGGTGTAATAAATAGCGATATTGTTGTGGCACACTCTGGCAACATATAGATTTAGGCCTAAATACCCCACTATCGCAGACGACTGAATATATTGTGGATACACTATAAAAATGTAATTGCTTTTTTACCACTAATTTGGAGATCTGATAAATTATGAAACACCTGGAAATTGCATTAATGGTGACTTTATATTTGGGTAATTCCACAAAAGTTTCAGGTCCGTTACACCAACAGAAGGGAATTTCTTGATAAATATTCACTGAAATTCACTGAAATTCAATATACAAGACAGATACATTAGTATCCTTGACATACATGGAGAAGACATTAAACTCCCTGTTAGCGTACTGGACGTGAAAAAGTTGTAGACTTGCCCATTCGATGGAAGGTTAGGTTGCAGACACGGAATATTCAAATTTAAAAAAGACACTGACAAAAAATAGTCAACACATAACCCGGTTATTTTCAAGTTCTAATGATTTCTAAGATTACACTCATCATAAAAGCGAAAAGTGTTGATAAACAAAGTCAGGATGACTCAAGGTTGCTACCCGTCTGGACGGTGGAGGTCTTTTGTGTAATGAAAGACAAGGCTTTACAGAGCAATGACTCATGAATTAGGTCTTACTGGTACGTAGCTTGAAAGATGAACTCGAAGAGTGACCTTGTTGGGTTTTTGTGAAATTATTTTTTTTTTGTTCCTATAGAGTAATGTTATACAGAACAAGAAGGTAATTCGCTCTGCTGTGCTGGATAAAAATAGGTGTGTTTGTCATGTTTAGTTTGGAATGAGCTGTGGAACCGGATTCTGTCCTATAGTACACATCCATCTTTGACTCTCACTTCACTCTCCTCCCGATCCCATCTCATCTTGTCTTATTCCCCTTTCCCCATCCCCCTTTATGCAAAAGAAAAGGGGAAAATGAGTGTACCAATCAAAGGAGATAGTTCATATGAAAGAAGGAACTCCCACATCATACCATCCCAAAGATGTGTCCGAGACTTTGAACAATGAGCATGCAAATTCGTAATTTGTACATACAGCATTTGATTCCTTCATGTGTCCACCAGAACATGTTGACCACAGACTTCTGCACTTTAAATTCATAATCCAAAGCCAGCACCTATATTTCTTTTTTCCTCCATCCCTCATCCCTTCATTTTCCATACCCTCATACCCCTTTCACTCCGTCTCCCCCACCCCCTCCCCTCTCTCACTTTCCTTCTCTTCTCCTCCTCTCTTTCCTACCCTTCCCTCACTCTCTCTCTTTCCCTCTCTCTTTCTTCCTCCCTCTCCTATTCTCTCCCTCTCTTCTTCTCCCACCTTTTCCCTGCCCTCTCTCCCTTCCTCTCCCCCCATCTCTCTCCCTCCATCTCTTCCCAATCCTCTTTCTCCCTCCCTCTCTTTCTTTCTCTTTCTTTTTTCCCCTATTTCTCCCCCTCCCTCCCTCCCTTCCGCTCCCCCTCCTTCTCTTTCCCTCCCTCTCACCCATCCTCTCCCATCCCATCCAAAACATATCCATAACAGTGTCTCTGTTTCACTCCCCAAGCTATCTCCAGGTGCGGCATCACTCCCATGCCCTCAACCGATCAAATGGCTTCAGTCCCCCTATCCCCCACTTTCCCCTCCCACTCTCTCCCTCCCTCCCTCTTCCCCTCTCTCCCTCCCTCTTCCCCCTCTCTCTCTCCCTCTCCGTCTCTCCCATCTTATCCAAAGCCATATCCACAACATTGTCTCAATTTCATTCCCCCAGCCATAACCAGGTGCACAGTCACTCTAGTGCCCTCATCCGATGAAATGGCTCGAATGTTCATGTCCAATATCATCAAAACAAAATATGATCTGATGCTTGATGCATAAGAAACAGATAGATTGCTTCTGCAATATGTTTTAGCTGTATACTTAGATGATATTCTATTTTTTTTTCTCTTACATCACATCAGACTCAACGTTGTCATTGCTAGACATCGGAAGCAAATAGTAGTTGTACTTATCTAATATTCACTAATTTGTTTGACTTTTCCATCAATTACAACTTCCTACCATCATCTTCAGAGACCGTTGTACAATTGCAAGCAAGTAATTTTGATCTAATACGGGAAGATCCTGTAATCTTTGGAATTTGCTTTGATTTTTTACAAGAAATTGCACATGTCATAAAAACACAATATCCTCAATAGTAATCACTTCATTGGACAATTCTGGTAATAATAGTTTTCATTTGTAAGACCCTACCTCCCATTCACCGGGAATGGCGAGTCCTTCGTAGAGCTAGACCCATCTGATGATTTTACTATGCCAAGATGCACCAAAATCATGACTGACCATTTTCAGATATGATGGACACCCCTGTCACATTCACCGGGAATGGCGAGTCCTTCGTAGAGCTAGACCCATCTGATGATTTTACTATGCCAAGATGCACCAAAATCATGACTGACCATTTTCAGATATGATGGACACCCCTGTCATATTTACATTGATGGATAATGCACCATGTGGAAACTTTTACCATCCTCCTTCTAACGCAACTGCATTTGTTATTTGTCTTCAGTATAATTTGGTAAATGACCCTACCGTGACACACCTTTCCCGAGGGTGGGTCATAGAGGGTCTTACAAATGATAAATGTATTCAATTAACATGCTTTTATTTCTGTCTTACCTGGATTGAAGAAAATTGTTGATTTCAGATACGCAAATTCCTTATCATCGATCTCCAGAGTCTGACACTTCTGGAAAAACCCATTTAACGTATCAATATCCGATGTCGTTGGAATTCCTTGCGTTGCAATGATATATTTCAGTAGAGCGCTCTCGCGACAGTCCTTTTCTGTGCACGATCTTGCAACAGATAACTCCGTTGACGTGGGTTTGCTATTTACATTGGTGGGTAGGTTATTTACATGTGCGGAGTCTTTGTGAAAGGAGACCTTCTCAACTTGTATGTGAAACTGGCGTTGTGCCATCGTGAGGATAAGGAGTTCTGACCAACAATGCTGCAGGAGGCGAACACGATCGCTCCGTGAGAGACACAGCACTGCGGGGAGATTCCTAATGAATTCTACGGTTTTGAGGAGAAGATGGGCCACGTACGGGCACACCTCGTCCGAATGTTTGAGTTTGATGATTGTGGGTAGCGTGTGCGTCGTACATGGCGCCCTCAGCGGGCAGTCCCATGTATATATTGCATCCTGTTTCTCCATCTCTTCCTCCTCTGTGTGAGTTTCGTGTGCATCCTCCTCCGTTGACGCTGCTGGTAACGTTGAGGGCGCTGTTGTGGACTGCGTCCCGGATGATAACAGTGTGTATAGAATGCTGTGATGGTTCTTTTTCTCAGGACAGTCACATTGTGACGTCGTGCTGGAGGGATTTGTTTTGGCACTCATTTTAAAGGGTTTTTTTCGGTGGGATTGTTCGTTCTGCTTCTCCTTCCTATGCTACCGCTCTCTCGGTTTGTCGTTTGTCCTTCACTATAGAAAAATCTATGGAAGATAAGAGGAAACATTAAAAATAGGCAAAATCTCTGATTTTGGAGCAACATTTTAAACGAATAGAGCTCACAGCTTCAATATTAATAGTAAGTTCATGAGAAAATGTGTATCATAGAGATATGTTTTATTTTCAATTTATGTTGCTTGCTCCAGAGGTAGCAAAAGAAGAAGTAGTTTAGCAGGAGTGTAGAGGTGTGAGAGAAGCCGCAGTAGTAGGGGTAGCAGCGATGGTAATAGTAGTATAAGAAGTAGCAGTAATAGTAGTAGTAGTAGTACTAGTAGTCTTAGGGGGTGTTGCTCAAAATCAACTGCAAATCAACTGCAACTTTGCAATTTGTAACGCGCATTTTCATTCGCGCGTGGTGTGCGCATTTAACAAGACGCGCATGAAACAATGATTTTGATTGGCGCGTACCTATCAACTGCAACTTACGATCAATTGCAACCTTTGAGCAACACCCCCTATGTAGTACTTAGTCATTGCAGTAATCAAAGTCATACTTAATTAGTAATGAGTAGCAGCAGTAGTAGAAGTAGTAGTAGTTGGAGCATGTTAGTATGCAAACAGCAGTATCAGTAAGAGGGTAGAAATATTAGACATAAGTAGTGATTACATGAGAATTATTATAGAAGTATTGGTAGCTGCAATGATAGTAGTAGAAGAAGAGGAAAAAGCAGCAGCAGCAGCAGCAGCAGTAGTAGTAGTAGTAGTAGTAGTTCTATTAGTCATAGTAGTAGTCCAATCATGGTAGTTATACTTAATTAGTGAGTTGTAGTACTATTATTGTAGAAGCAGTCGGGATATGTTATACTGCATCTAGTAAGTACTCTGTAATAGTATGAGTATGATGAATTCTATATTAGAAGAAGTAGAAGTAGTATCACAAGTTGATAATTTGTATCATTTTAGCAGTACTTAAGCAGCAGAAGTAGTGGTAATCTAGAAGTAGTGTAAGGAGTTTGACATCGCTATAGATGTTGCAGGAGAAATATTGGTAGTAGTAGGTTTAATAGTACTAATTATTCGTGGTTAAAGTAGTAATTTAATAGTTCTAAGTGGTAAAGGTGGTGGTGATCATGTGAAGCAATAGTAGTAGATGAAGCAAAATATCAATGATATTAAGAGTAGCAATACTATATAGTACAGGGGTTGTCATGCTTTAAGTGTTGTAGGAGTGTTAATATAAATATTAGTGCAGTTACAGAAATAGTGATACAGAAACAACAATAACAGTAATAGGTATTATTGTTAACATCAGAAGTACTTAATGGTAATCATATTGGAAGGAGGAGAAGTGGTAGTAGGAGTTTTTATACAAGTAACAAGTGTAAGTTGTAGTTGTGGTGTAGTAGAATTACTACTACATCAGAGTAATTGTTATAAAAGTAACACTAATAATATTTGCAAAACATAGTAGTAGTATTAATATCATCATTAGGACTAGTACTTAGAATTATAACTATTAGAAGTTAGTAACATTATAGTAGCAGTGAATAATATAACAATATTTTGTACAAGTAAGCCCAAGTAGGAGTACATGTATTATTTGTTGAGTTGAATAAGAACTGTTATGATTTTTGTTTTTCAGGTTTTTCAGAAGCTGATGGTTATGATAACTTAATTATTTAATACTTAGGTTAATATAAGCTTTTAAGAGTATCTCAATTCATTCTATTGTTTTTATTGTAAATTGTGTAACAAAATAATTGTAAAGCACTTGGTAAATTTGTATTATTGTATTATCAAGTGCTATATCAGGCATATGGCATTATTACTATTATTATTATTAGTAGTAGTAGTATTAGTAATATTAATAATAATAGTAATGGCAATGATAATAATGATAAACAATGCTGAAATAATAATCTTATAAAAAATTAAAAAATTAAGAAAAATTGATGCATCCTGTATAAAAATCACACACAACTTTCTATAAGAAATTAAATATTTTCATATAATTTATAATTTAATGTGTGTATTCATTAAATTAAATTGTGCATCATAACAATATATATTGTTACTTCTGCATAGTATTTGATAAATGATATTGTGTATTATCCCACCGCTGCCACTATTAAGTGCAAATATTCAAAGATGAATGACGAGCTCCATTAAAATCAATATTAATATCATTATCATCATCATCATCATCACCATCACTATCATCATAATCATTATTATCCTCATCATGCACCATTACCATCATCATTATTATCAACATCATCACTATCATCACCATCATCATCATCTTTCCTATGACAAATATGTACCTACCAACAAACAGCACTGCAAGCTTTCCTAAAATATTACCCCTTTCTTTTAATCATATTTTTGTGAGAAAAAAATTCATGACATAAGCCTAAATAAATGCCAGATAATGGCATCAATACTTGAATATGCTATTTGTGCAAATGTTTCATTTCATTTGTTATTGTATGATTGAATTTCTATATTTGACATAGAGGACCTATTTCTGTTTACTGAATGTGATAAAAGTATATTTTCATATAACTCATAAATAATAGGAATGAAATAATAAATTAAAAGAAAAGATGGCATTATAATAATACAAAAATAGTGCCCAGACACTGACTCAATTTAGTTATAATCTTCAAATTAAAATATTCAAAATGAGTGTCTGGAATCTTAAGCCACAAAACAAATAGTTGTTGTTTGTTTGAGGACACTACCTTGATCTGTGACGTCCCTGGGAATACTATCACAACATACAAACATTCGGATAACCCTTAAATTGTCCTTAATTCTGATAATTTTCACAGCGCATACCAACTTATCTGCATAGCCGGTGCAGCGGCAACACAGTCTCGCAATACTCGCCCCTAGTTCACGTTCAATACCAATGCCGTGTTTACAAGCGAAGCCCTATAAAATGCCCGACAGAGCTCTCACACGCGTTGTTATCATATAACAATCTTATTCTTCAGCCTCATTTAACACACCATGCAAATAAGTCTACCTGTGATAAATACATGCAGTACGATCATACACTACCTTATGTCTTGGTCCAGATTTGGGGAAATATTCCTTAAAATCACATTTGCGCGTCGTGGATGGTTCAACGGAGAACGTTTATTACATGAAAATGAAAATCTTCCCTCATATCGCACCGATCGTTTGGTATTGTACGTTCAATGGGCAATCGCGTTCGTTCGTATATCCACTACACACAGTGTGCACGTATATAGCAGACACATGTGTTCGGAGAATAATTTTTTTCCCCCATGAAATATTGCCATTCGATTCAGAGTTCATTACCCCTGACCCATTTAGGAAGCGCACGTTGATTGGCCAGTGCGGCGAATCGCCGGAGGACTTCACGCAAGCTGATTGGTGAAATGTACAGGTGACGGAATAATGACCACTGGCCCCGCAACGAGGATAAACCTTGAAGAACAAAACCTCCGCAAAGAGTATGAACGGGGGAAAGGTGGAAATTATATATTTTGCAAAGTCCGGGGCCTGACTATCTTCAAATCTTTTTACTTTTTGGTGTTTGTTTTGTTTGCGACAGGGGAGAATAACTGAGCAAATGTCACTCAAAATTGTTTGTGGCAATTGAACAAACTCATCAAGTATCGTTTTCATGGCCGCAAATCTTACAACTGAAACCCAATACGACCGTTCATATCTCTGCCTTGAAAGTAACGTAACAAATATCATGATGGACATAAAAGGCGACATTGGCTATCTATACGGTAAATTTGAAATGACGAGAAAAAAAAATCAGCGGAAAGAAGAATTCACCCGTTGACCTGCATTTTATTCCTTGAAATTCAACGCCTTTGGCATTCATGATACTCTGAAACAAGGCGTGGTGTGATCTTCAATCACGAAGATATAGAGCTTTTGGTTTCATTCCTTATTCCAAAATTTAAAGGCATGTCACAGGTCTTCAATCACGAAGGGAGATATTCATTTCCTTTCACATTGAACTATTGCCCTTTGAAGCACATCTTAGTTTGTTTAATCATTGCAATGAATCTCTAATGAATGGTGTAATTAGAAACTTCTGAAATAAATAATGCAAAAAAGGTTGTAATTTAGATGTGCAATGTGTATTTTTATCAGCAAGCGCAAACGCATGCTCGGACTAAAATAAACGTGTACATTTTACTTTCAATGTTTATCTTTTTTCATCCGTCATTTTTTTTTACTTCGCAAATTTCAAGGGGTATGGTTAATAAGACTTTGACTTCCGTTGGTCAGCTTTCATAGGAAACAAAATTTTGAATAATGGAAATCCGATGATAAGCTACAAACAGTACTAATTTTTGTTTTCTTCATGAATTTGTTTTTGTTTTTGCTATATCTTTATCGTGACTTTCTCCCTTAATCGTTTTGTCAATCAGAAAGATAGCCATTAATTATTACATATATATTGACTTTTGATGTTGTTGTTTTTGTTTGTTTTTTCTTTATTTTGAAAAATAGCGTCGGCCGGTTAGAAAGAGTCGTATACTTTTTTATTTTAAGCATATTTCATGTAGAAAATACACCTTAGAATAGTACAGTGAAAATCCCTAAATCGTCTCAGAATGGTTATTCAGGCTTTATTTAATACGTTTATCTATGATTTCGCTGAAAAACACTTTTTAGGTTCGACGTGTTTTTTTTTTGTTAATAATTTTACCGTGATTTTGTTTTTATTTGAGTAAAAACATAAATAAATAAAAGTATTTGTCGGACCATAAGGTCGGTCGGTTGATTTTGGGCATCCAAACAATTTTGATCTTTTTTTCATTATTTTTTACCTATAGTTATCAGGCTGGAGGCGGGTCGTAGAGGATGAGATGAGATGACGGGATAAAATCAAAATAACCACAACTTCAAGATCGTTTGGGAAAAGAAATGTGCCTCATAATAGGCCTATGTCCACACAATTCACGTGTCTATAGGTTTGAATCCTACCCATGGTGTCAATTTCCTTCAGCAAGAAATTCATCCACATTGTGCTGCACTCAACCCATGTGAGGTGAATCGGTACCTGGCTGGAATATTTATTCTTTGAAGTGCCAAGTGCGCCGCGGATGGCTGCCGGGCTAAAGCCAGGGTAATAATAATGTAAAAGCGCCTTGAGCACTCAGCAGAGTGGATACGTGCTCTATATAAATTGCATCTATTATTATTATTATTATCTGTATACTTTTAGCTACAAAACAAAAGAATGAAGAGTGTCCCCCATGACATTAAAAAAATAATGGTGTAAAGAAGCCCTATATATTTGATTAATGACCTTGTCTCCAACGCGGAGCATGTCCATTCGGCGGTCAGTGATCTCCCATTTAGCATCAATTATTCATCGTTTTATGCACTCTGTCGCTTCCTCGAAAATTTGATATATTTTGGAAGCGAGAATTTTTCCTAAGATGGATTTTTAATGTATTTCGCTTTATTTTTGTTAACAGTTTTCTCCACCCCCCCCCCCCCACTCTCTCTCGCTCTCTCTCTCTCTCTCTCTCTCTCTCTCTCTCTCTCTCTCTCGCTCTCTTTCTTACTCTGTCATTTGTTATTTATCTCTCTATATTTATTGTCCTTTTTAGTAATTTGATAGTCAATCATCGATTTCAATCGAAAATTCCTTAATAAATAATCATAATCTCTATTTAAAAAAAATACATACGTATTTTCTGTATTTTATTGGTCACTTTATGAGCAAATCGCTTTATACACCATTGAAGGAGGACAATGATTATACATGTATATCGTTTTTTTCTCCTAGGGCCATGTTTTCAGCGAGCATTTACATTTTATAGAGAATATGGCGAGCTAACAGCTTCCCTCGAGTAATAATCTATTAATGAGAATAAGGTAGCTGATCTCTTTAAATGATTTTCTGCTTAGTAAACACCCTTTCTCCTGACCTTTGATGAAATGGGATGACACAAAATTATATTAGGTTTTTATAAACATTTTGTATACATTATTGTCAATGAAGTTTATGAATAACTTTCTATAAATAAGATTATCAAAAAAATGATGATTATATCACGTAACTAGCACATATTGTTGCTTTGTGGACCCCTATAAAAAAAAGGGCATTACAATGTCAAAAAGGGCATTTCAATGCCATGTTAAAAAGGCGGCAAAATTATAATAAGGCATCGTATCTTGAGCATAATATTTGCATTGCAGACACGCGTTGAAAGTGATCCCTTTATGCAAATAGTGACATGATGCATCGAGGCATCGCCGCAGATTGCGAGGCAATGATGTGACCGGCATCCATCGATTGGATTGAGTCTACAAGGGGGTGTTGCTCGAAATCAACTGCAAATCAACTGCAACTTTACCAAATTGCAACGCGTATTTTCATTCGCGCACGGTAAGTGCATTTAACAAGACGCGTATGAAGCAATGATTTTGATTGGCGCGTACCGATCAACTGCAACACAACCTAAGACCCCGTTCAAATATACGGCGTTAAACCACTTTTACGGAAACGAGTTGAACAAAAACCAATTTAACGACAGGTTTGAGCTGGACAAGTGGTCACGAAACTGGCTTTCTAAACTCGATTGGAAATAGGACATAAATTTCGCCCTGAATATGACAAGCATCTAACTGTTTCGGTCCGCGGAATATAAAGAAATAGCATGAGTCCCGTTTTGCACCTAGATCAGGTTTTCATTTATTTTTTTATTCTTGTTATATTAATGACAGATTTTGTGAATACTTGAAATCATACATCACATGCAGACACTAACCACAGAAGAAATTATTTCTTTGGGTGCGGAGATAAAACCGCACATCCGCAGCTCAACATTCAGAAAATGAAATGAGATTTTTTTTTTTTTAACTCTATATCTCCCTCTTCCTCAATCATAACTTCGTCTGATTGCATCGTTCAAATCAAATGATTAAACCAATATTCAAATATCACCGACTCCCGGTGGACTTTTATAATTTCTCTTGTTTTCTGTCGGTTGCCTAGCAACCGCTCGTCACTTGAACAAGTTGAAAAACCGAAACTAATTTCAGTTTCCCCGAGCCCGGAGATATTCCTCTCTTTCGTAATTATTGCTATTGATCGTTGTTTCTCGTTCTTCTTCTTCTCAATTATTGAGGGTAATGTTTTCTTAAGAGTGTAATTATCTCGAGGACTTTCGGAAAACGATTAGAAAATAGCAAGGTCGTTCGAGGGTTCAATAGTCCGATGGGAAATGGAGTCGGGGGAGTGTTGGTTGACTCTCCTCTCATTGCCTCCCCACTTCTCAGAAAATGCTGTCCATTTTGATTCCGTTTGTTCTATTTCCATTGTCATTATACTACACCCCCCCCCCCACACACACACAAACACAAATGAGGCAATATTAAACATCTCTCTCCCTCCCTCTCTCACACACACACAGACATACACAGACACACACTATCTCTCACACACATACATACTCCCTCTCTCTCTCACACACACACACACTCTCTCTCTCACACACACACACATACATAATCTCTCTTTCTCTCACATACACACACTCTCGCTCTCTCTCTCTCTCACACACACACATACTCTATCTTTCTCTCACATATACACACACTCTCTCTCTCGCACACACACACACATACTCTTCCCCCCCCCCCTCTCTCTCTCTCTCTCTCTCTTTCACATACACATACAATATTTCTCACTCTACAGTGGGATCCGTTTTCTTCCTCTTTTCTGATTTTTTTTTCAATTTATTTGTCTATTTTCTGTCTCAGACGGAGGATGCAAAATTTACTCAAAATAAACTGATCGTTGCCTTCATTCTTTCACTCTCAATGATGACCGATCATTATTCATGTTCCCTTTTCACTTTTATTCATTTTCTGACAATCGCCAAATAGAAATTGTCTATAACCTCTCAGTTTCTTCTGTGTATAACCTTTGAGGTTCTTGATAGTATTGCAACATCCTTACAAAATGGTCTAAAAGTAAATATTCAGAATTGAATGAGAAACGCCTTTAAATATAAATTCATCATCAAAAGAAAACGGAAGATGTAAATCAAAATGTGGTGTGACAATAAGGGTTCGATCCGTCCTTTTTCAAAGAATGAGAACAGTGTATATCTCATAATCGGCACGATGTTAAAAAAAAAGAAAAAAAAAGATAATAAGTCGTATTCTAATAGAATAATAAGAAACTGCCTTAATTTTATATCAAAAAAATAAACACGCATGTTAGGGGCTAATAATCTTGCACTGTAGATAACACAAGTGAAGAAATTAACGTAATTACTAATTGTTCGGGTATACATATCGGTATATTTAAGCGATAAAAATGATTGCATACATGTTTGCACTAAGGTGGGATGGGAAAGTTTTAGAATTCAAATGGCTCTCTTAAATGGTCCACACTTTTGTCTTCAGGGCTTTGTTTTTTTCTCTCAATGTTTACGGGGGAACCGCCCCTTCTGCCCCTCCCGTAGATACGCGTCCAATCCAAAGAAATAAATCACGGTACGACAAGTCATCTGATCTGATAAACAAGGAAATATAAATTTTATCTCTGGGTATTTCATGACCAATGTCCTTCGTACATCCTGTTGGGATCAAAATTGAAATAGAATGCTCGAGAAAAAGACGCACTTCTTTCTTTCCTTTTGTCAATCTACAGACATGTTCAAGGTTGTTCAAAAGTGGTTTATCATGCGACGCGTATTAATTTCAACTAAATGATTTTTTTTCCGCAAATGGTTGTTTTTATTTCTGATCAAGTTTTCAATGATTGTAGTGCGGAGCGCCGTAATGGTTGCCAGCTACAGCCGGATAGCGCCATGAGCACCAATAGCACCAATTAAGGGGACCTGTACGCTATACAAGTATCCACCATAAAAGTTAAAAATAACTTATTCATCTTTGTCTCGCTAAATCATGCCGTGATAAAATTCATATAGTCTAATCAATATTTAAAAAAAATGAATACAAGCAATATTTGCAAAAAATCTGCAATCTATTTCCGAAAATTAAGTCGAACGCCAATTCAATGGTCCTTTAATTGTAATGCTATTCAAATCGGAATCAACTTGTTATTGTTGTGTCCGCACAGTTAGATACACGGCACACGGCTATATTGACCATGACCCACTTTATTTTGCGAAAAATAGTTTATATCGTCAAGTGTTATACTTGGATATTTTCAAACCTTTCTATTTTTAACCTTAAAAAATAACAAAACCAAATTCCTTGATCACGTTCGCTTTCTGATGTTTATAAAATCATCTTTCGATTTCAGAAGTTAAATAGCAACATCTTCTTTTGTTTTCGGTAAAGCCCCGGTCACATAGGATCCCGGAAGCAACACGATTTACCCCGACTCTTCGTTAATTCACGGTTAACTGCCTCAGTACAACGAGTCGGGGTGAATCGTGTTGCTTTCCGGTATCCTATGTGACCAGGGCTTTAGTAAGGTCGCGCTATTTAGATAATGGTCTAACCTCATAGTCAATGACCTTGTTAGAAGAATAATGCAGAATATCAGATACACCTATTAAAGACATTGTGTAATACTGCGGTTCTGTAGTTTGTAAAATTCCCAAATCAAGTCTCTGGCTATCCAACTATATTCAGAGTGATGAACATATATATAAGATACACAAAAATAAAGAAAGTGACCAAATTGATTCACTATGATCAAGATATTTTTTAAAAAAGCCCATGAAATCAAACAGAATGCATGTTGCATAATTCCATGTGTCTATGGAGGTAGCAATTTACATTTTCTGGTTTTTTAAGCACCAAACGTTGATATTAAAAGGGAGCTACACTCAGGCATTATATTAAATTGCTATCATTAAATGAAGAAAAATAAGATGAACATACTGAAAAATTGAGCAAAATCGGATAATCCATTCAAAAGTTATGAATTTTCAAAGTTTTGATTTACACCCCTCATGGGCTCCTTAAATTGGCAAACGCACATGCACAAAATGGCTGCCAACATGGAGAAATCTCTATTCGCTTTGTACACAAAATTTCATATTTTCGTCTTTCTCCTGAAAAGAAGACAACATTTTGTTTCTTCGGTTATATATATTATAGCCACATCAATTCTGCAAGCATTCTAGAAAAAAAAACGATGTTGATTCCTCATTTGAAATGTGATATTGACCCATTTTCAATAAATGTATGTACAAAGTGATGAGGAGTTCTCCATGTATATATGACATCACAGATTATGCTAATTATCGGTATACGCATGCCAATTCAAGGATGCCCAGCACAGATGGAAATGATAATTTTGCTCAAATTTTCACAGTTTGTTCATCTGATTTTTCTTCAGTTATTGACCGTACATTATTGTCCGGGTGTAATTCTCCTTTAATGCCTAATATTCAACAGCTTATGATAATAATAGTAATAATAACAACACTTTTATAGCGCTTAATATACGCGTTGAATTATTATCCGGTTTAAGCACGGCTACCTTGTTTAGCTTATCTCTGCATTGAATGAATGGATTCCTGCCGGTACCCATTTACATCACCTGGGTTGAGTGCATCACAATGTGGATACAGTTCTTACTAAAGGAGATTGACGCCATGGGTGGGACTCAAACCGCCGACCCTCCGGACGGTTGAAAGACGAGAGTCAGGTCCACTACACCACAACGCTTCAGTTTTCATCATTTCATATACGTAATCAAATAATACCATTCAGATTACATCTATGATCTGGTAAAAAAAAAAATTATGGCAGGATTTGGTAATTTTTTCTATCTAAAAACATGTTGCTTCAAACATGTTTTGAAGTGTTAAATACCATCTCGTGTGTGATTCGCGTGACAAACGCATAATAAGTTGTTAGATTACTTTTTTAGGATTGTTTAAAAAAAAAGCTTGCAGGAATATAATTTCGTTAACCCGAAGCGCATTTACTGGTACATATTAAAACTAATAATAAAAGCAGAGACCTTTACTGAATAGTGTGTAAAAAGCGAAAATGCATATTGGTTGGGTAATACTGTGCACAATACTGATTTCTAATATTTACGTAAAATCTCATACATCCCTACCCAACAAACATGACAAACAGTCATGGTTCCTTTGTACCCAACGTAGTAAATTATTTTAAGAACATAATATTTTTGATGATATAACAAACATGACCTTGGCCGTGGTTATTTAATCAACTCGTGTCGCTCTAATTTCATAAACACAAAGTATAATTGAATGAACACAGCATCACACGTTGTGTTGTGTTATAATGATCAGAAAATGGGTGTTCGTAACCACATTTTGCTACAATAATGAATCATAATTCAATTTAATTATAGGAATTATTGACAAAAAAAAGATCAAGGGATTGTGTTAAGACTGATGAAAAATAAAAAGTGGATGTTATATCACTACCTGATAGGAGTTAAAGACAAAGTAAAGACAAATCTGAAAAAAATATAAAATATTACAAATTTAGCAATATTTGATTAACATTTTTTAAATATTCATTATTATTAATCAATTTGGATTACCTTTCCGATCTGAACTTGGATTAAGTTTTATTTTCAATCAACAGCGTGGATTAAAAACTAATCTTAATGGCTTAACATCAATAGAAATCAATCTAAATATACTTTGAAAAAAGGGTTAAATATTAAAAACATCTTTTAGCTTGGCAATAAGCTTAGATTTACAGGAAAAAATATGAAAATTTATAAATGAATCGAAAACTTCTCTTACAAACGGAAAATCAAATAATCATCATCAAAAATTAAACTGTTGTCACACCCCAAGAAAAACATGGAATGTTATTGTCAGCAAAATATCATGTAAGCAACTAACTCCGTTCCAGGCACTCGTGGACACGAACAGAAATATCTGGTAAATGAATGTCACATTTCATTTGTTTCAGATGAGTGTTGCTATTGATTATTTTTCTAAGTTGTTTATTTGTTTATGGCTGCGAAGACGGATGTAAACAAAACACACACAGCATGTGCCTTTAAATTGTAACGCATGTATACACATGGTATGTGGGGTTAGGATACTTGCATGTGGATGTACGGGGGAAGGGGGGGGGGGGGTTACAATCAAAACTGCTAGTTATATTTTGGCTCCGAGATATCGAAATCCTAAACTATGACTAAGAGGGTGTTGTTCAAAAGTTGCAATCGATCTCAAGTTGCAGTTGATCGGAACGTGCCAATCAAAATCATTGTATAATGCGCGTCTCGTTAAATGCGCATACCGTGACTTGAGCGAATGAAAATGCGTGTTACAATTTGCAAAGTTGCAGTTGATTTTGAACAACACAACCTGGCATTGTATAACATTAGTTCCATTAAAGAGAGTTGTTCGGTTGTCTCACGATGAACAAACGTAGGCAGGTGATCAACTCTCTTAAATTATTCTTCACCACGATGAAGCTCTTTCAGGCCATAATTATTTTCGTCTAAATATTCTAAGCTGCGGGATTCTAAATGATATATATTGGTACAATTTCCTCTTTTTTTTGCATTCTTTGTTGTTTTCCATCAATCTGAATGTAATAACATTTATCAAACAACTTGATTTGATTTTTTGTTTAAATTACAAAACTATAATCCATTTGTTTTATATGATTTATTAGGTTTTCTGGGTTATGTAACATGGTTTATTTTGTATTTTTACTTTATGTTTTGGCAGTGCTCTCTTGCAAAGCAGATCATGTGGCTTAAACGAGACTACACTGTCCTTTAAAGAAAACATGAACAAATAAATGAATAAATAAAGAAATAGTGTGCGGCAATGTCATTAGCATAACATACCATAACCCCTATTTCTCATGACACACTTTTCCCTTGTGCTGAAAGAGTTTATATGATTGGCCCATAACGTTAACTCACCGGCATTCGTTTCATTGACAAAACTCTGTCGTGTATCATGCTGTGACGTGACGTCACCCATGTATGTTTCAAGGGCGAGTATGCGGCGATACCTGCGTCCACGAAAAGTGCAATACCCTTTAAGTTAGCATCATACACGTATATATGATGATGAATTTAGATTTAAAGGCATTCCTCATTCGATTCTGAATATTTACGCCTATATTTACGCCTATATTTACGCCTATATTATATATATTTCCGCTGATGGATATCAAACTTTCTTCGCAATACCCGCAATAAAAGTTGGTAAACATGCTGCAACACAATCATTGGTTAAATATAGGTTTCCCATCCAATTACATTAATATTTCATTCGATTCAACGTAAATTCGTCCATTTTGGAAGGAATTTGAATGATACACAATCAAAAGTTTATATGATTCTATTCAATTGCCATGCGATTTTACATTTTTCTCATTTCAGCATGCAAATAAGAAAGATAATTTTTTTTTTTAAATACCATGGCAAAACGAGTTTACGAGATTCGGTTGAATCTGAACATCCATTCGTTGATTTTGAATGCAACTCTGTTGAAATTGACTTGGAAAGTTGAACATGAACAGAAGAGTGACATTTAGCATGACAGCGATTTTTTTCAAGTAATACATGCAAGCCTATGGGAGTGTGTAAAAACACAAGTCCACAACCCCACCTACCTCTACTTTTCAAAACGAGCCGATATCCCTAAGTTCAATAGTGCAAGAGATAATACAAGACGTTCTTAAGGTCCTTTGTTTTACATTAAAAATGACTTGCTGAGACACAATCCCTTATTATTATAGACACGGGTACATCTCAGTTCAACAGAAATATATCCTCTTTGTATAGCATTTCATGATTCCCTGACTCTGAAGATCACACTCCTATTTGTTTAAATCCATCATCACGTCGTACCTAGAGAAGATTTTTGAGGGGTTGGATGAAGGAAAATATGCGATTTTATCGGGTTTGAAAATATTAGAGAACTAAAAGAAAACGAGCCCTGATTCAACTTCTATATTCTCCTTGATTCTTGCACTCTGTAGGGTCTACATCTCGTTGGTTATCTAAAGCCTAGGCTTTCTTTCCGAATTTGATGTAGTCCAGTTCAACGAATATTTTCGCTTGATGTAGCTAATAATAAATCCTTTGATAAAAAGGACTCCTTTTTTGTCAAAAAAGATCATCCTTTGCCAATCTACAGTAGATGTAGATTTTAATTGGTCTAAAATTATTACAGAACTAAAAGAAAACGATCCCTGACTCCAATTGTCCTACTTTCTC
>BQKZ01000208.1:29612-47907 GCA_036244855.1 Temnopleurus reevesii | reverse complement strand
TTTTGCGTAGAATTGGTGGTGAAACTATGAGGCGTAGAAGCATCACGGCGTAGTGGTTCTGACTCTCTTCTTTTAAGCATTATGGTCGCAGGTTCAAATCACATCAATAGTGTTATAATTTCCTTCAGCAAGAGATTCATCCACATTATACTGCACTCTACCCAAGTGATGGAACCGGTTGGAAGACACCATTGTGGTCAATTTAGCATTGAATGCCTTGAACCTCCCTGGAATACTCCTAAGGAGGTTGAAATTTGCATAAATTTCATTATGCTTGCATCAAATCAACCAGAGTGATAATAACTCTATTTTTTGCAGCCCCCCCCCCACTCGAAAACAGTGTGTAAAAACTATTGTGTCTACCCTGGGTAAATACCCGGAATAGACAAAAGTTACAGATAGTATAGTATAGTATAGTATTTATTTTCCGATTCAAATAAAAAGAAACAAAACAAAAATACAAACAAAATGAATTATACAAATATACTTACATTTATACATGATAAAACAAAAAGATGAATCGGCTGGAGATCCTAACCAGACACGACACTACTGGTCTTCCATGGGATCCAGGTGAAACATAAAAGAAGAGGTCCCAAATATGACGTAATTCAACTCGAAAATTGTTCACTGACCAATCACATAATTATGTTCAGTAATCATCCAACTGGGCCCCGTAACATAAAGGTTTGCGATTAATCGCTATTTGATTTTGCGATCAATTGCAAACTTTAGTACATGATTTGCCATAGACTTGCGATTGATATCAATCGCTATCAGATTAGCGATTAATCGCAAACCTCTATGTCACGGGGCCCTGATTTGCAGGGAAGACAAAAGTGACCCTGAGAGTTGTGACATATTATAGAAAACGACACCCCGGACGACAAAGAAGGAAAAAGATGAATTTCTTTCATCAAACCGGTCGAGTTTTATGTCATACGGTGGAATAACCAGAGAGGTAAATTGTGAAACAAGAAAAAGAGGGGTTTTTTCTGCTGGGAGAGGAAAATAAACAGAAATGTCGAATGAGAAGAAGAGAAAGACATTAATCTGAGCACTAAAAATTGTCGATTTGAATCTAAGGTACCATAACAATAGAAAGGATGGTAGAGATGTAGAAGGGGAATGTGGGGAAGAAGTGCACGAAGACAGAGAAAATGAATATGAAAATGAAAGAAAATAAAGAGGAGAAGGTTACTAAAATGAAGAAAAGGGAAGAGGACGGGAAAAGGAAGAAGAAGAAGAAGAAGAAGAAGAAGAAGAAGAAGAAGAAGAAGAAGAAGAAGAAGAGGAAGATGATCATGCAGAAGAAGATAATTGAGGAGGACAAAGAAGAGAGAGAAGAATGAGAAGAAAAAGTAGAAGATTAAAAGGACGAGGAAGGAGAAGAAAGAAAGAACGAAAGAAAGAAAGAAAGAAATACAGCACTAAACAAAATGCTAGGTCGGATGTTTGAATTCAATTGAACGCGTTTTCTTATCTTCGGCAACATTTGTGGCGTAGTATGGTACCGAGTGGATAGGAGCGCGGGGTCGAAATATTTTGGGCCGAGGTGCAAATATAGGAAATGCCTTGTATTGGGTGGATTCGCTTTTAAACATGTTCATAAAGTGTTTCAAATTTGTTCATGTTTAGTTCCAGCGAATTTTTTATTTAACCAGTAAGTAACAATTTACGAAAACATTTTTAATCCTGAAAGTTATTCGGTGTTGATTTTGGTGATCGTCTTGCACCCTTGCATGTAGTTGATGGATCTTACCTACGTATATTCATATCATTGGACGGGCATGGACATACATTGTTTGTTTTATATCAGAATGCCAGGTAATTTTCTTTTTATGTATCGCAATAAAATAAAAATCTCCTGGCTCAACACAGTGGATCATGATATAACAATTTTCAATTTCGATGTCGGTATCCCCTGCGTGTATATCGCATACCCAAAGCGACCCAAAAGTGGCGCCTTGTCATTACAAATGTCGTCGGTAATCGGAAAAGATCAAAGGGCAACCATCGTCAAAAAATAAACCCGGATTAATTTGGTTGCTTATAAATGATGCATTTTAGCATGCAATTAGCATGCTATTGGTACAAAGCCACCGCTAACCGTCAAAGATATGATAATTGTCACTTCCAATGTATTGTTTATCATAATTACCTCAATATTACCAGAGTTGAGCTTGAGTCGGAACCTTTTTGGAGGCGTGTAATTTTAGGTTGCCCTGAGGCATTTCGATGGAGGAATATTGGTTCTAGAATTGAACCCAAAAGCGGTGTTGGAAAGCGATGGTGTGATGCATGCTAATTACATCGTTGGTTTACGACATGTTTAAGTGGTTCTAGCCCGCTTCATATCATTGGGCTTCTCAAGGGGAAGGCTACCCCGTTTTATTATTTCAATAAAAAGATAATTTGAACAGCTGAATGTAAAAAAGGGAATTAAACAAGGAATAAACAAGTTATACTCGTTTATTTTGCGTACAATACGTACAATGTTTATATGTATACGTTTGCAGACGTCAGTGGCTTATATACGCTCTCATCATCTTTTAGTGATAGTGGCGCTCGCAAGACTCGAACTCACAAACTCCACATCGTGTGTAATGAGGATAAAATGATGCAACTTTGCATACATAAATGAATCGAATCGCCGTCAAAACCAAACACAACAACAGCAACAACAACAACCTTCAGGGGCCAAAAATAGTACAACACTGAGAGTCCCTTTCAAGGTGCAATATTGTACCTTCATAAAATTGCAAAATTCAATTGGGGTTGGTTCAGCGTCATGAAGGTCAAGATCGCTTTATTCCAATCAAGACGCTCTACCGACTGAGCTGTTTTCTGCTCTTATTTACAAGTTGACATTACGACATCAGGATTTCGATAGCAACAAGTATAATATACTTTATTTTTGTTTACTTTTGTAATGCCGTCCCTCTTCATGTATACGATGTGTCCATGTTTGATGTCTTATAAATCCTTATATGAAAAGCAGCGAGCAGCTCAGTCGGTAGAGCGAGTAGCTTGGAATTAGGCGTTCCGTCATAGCATGGGTTTGTACCCTACTACTGACGAGCTTTTTGAAGCAAAAAATGTTTTGTAAAATATTGCCCCCACTGTATTAAAAGGGGAAATGTTACAACTTTAAGAAAAAGCTGCATTGCCCCCCAGAAGGCGCTCCCGGTGTTGCAAGGTGCAATATCATTGTGTAAAATAGATATTCTCCTGGTAATTGAGCCACCGCATCATAAAAAAATATCTGCCTTCCATATTTCAGCAGTAACACAACCCAGACAACACAAATCAATGAGCCGTTTTGTTCTTATACACAAAATAAGAGCCCCCAATGTTGCAAGATGTAACCATTGTNAAATACAGCACTAAACAAAATGCTAGGTCGGATGTTTGAATTCAATTGAACGCGTTTTCTTATCTTCGGCAACATTTGTGGCGTAGTATGGTACCGAGTGGATAGGAGCGCGGGGTCGAAATATTTTGGGCCGAGGTGCAAATATAGGAAATGCCTTGTATTGGGTGGATTCGCTTTTAAACATGTTCATAAAGTGTTTCAAATTTGTTCATGTTTAGTTCCAGCGAATTTTTTATTTAACCAGTAAGTAACAATTTACGAAAACATTTTTAATCCTGAAAGTTATTCGGTGTTGATTTTGGTGATCGTCTTGCACCCTTGCATGTAGTTGATGGATCTTACCTACGTATATTCATATCATTGGACGGGCATGGACATACATTGTTTGTTTTATATCAGAATGCCAGGTAATTTTCTTTTTATGTATCGCAATAAAATAAAAATCTCCTGGCTCAACACAGTGGATCATGATATAACAATTTTCAATTTCGATGTCGGTATCCCCTGCGTGTATATCGCATACCCAAAGCGACCCAAAAGTGGCGCCTTGTCATTACAAATGTCGTCGGTAATCGGAAAAGATCAAAGGGCAACCATCGTCAAAAAATAAACCCGGATTAATTTGGTTGCTTATAAATGATGCATTTTAGCATGCAATTAGCATGCTATTGGTACAAAGCCACCGCTAACCGTCAAAGATATGATAATTGTCACTTCCAATGTATTGTTTATCATAATTACCTCAATATTACCAGAGTTGAGCTTGAGTCGGAACCTTTTTGGAGGCGTGTAATTTTAGGTTGCCCTGAGGCATTTCGATGGAGGAATATTGGTTCTAGAATTGAACCCAAAAGCGGTGTTGGAAAGCGATGGTGTGATGCATGCTAATTACATCGTTGGTTTACGACATGTTTAAGTGGTTCTAGCCCGCTTCATATCATTGGGCTTCTCAAGGGGAAGGCTACCCCGTTTTATTATTTCAATAAAAAGATAATTTGAACAGCTGAATGTAAAAAAGGGAATTAAACAAGGAATAAACAAGTTATACTCGTTTATTTTGCGTACAATACGTACAATGTTTATATGTATATACGTTTGCAGACGTCAGTGGCTTATATACGATCTCATCATCTTTTAGTGATAGTGGCGCTCGCAAGACTCGAACTCACAAACTCCCCATTGTGTGTAAAAAAGGATGCAACTTTTCATACATGAATGAAGCGCCGTTAAAACAAAACACAACAACAACAACAACAATAACAACCTTCCGGGTCCAAAAATAGTACAAAGGTGCAATATTGTACCTTCATAAAATTGCAAAATTTAATGGGGGTTGGTTCAGCGTCATGAAGGTCAGGATCGCATCATTCCAATCAAGACGCTCTACCGATTGAGCTGTTTTCTGTTCTTATTGACCAATTGACAGTAGGGCAGCCGAATTTTGATAGCCCCCAGTGGATAATGTAACTTTTTTTTAATCTGGGAATGATGTCCTTCTTCACGTATACGAACTCTATGCTAGAGGTCTAACCATCGGTCGGAAGCATCAATCAGCTCAGTCGGTAGAGCGAGAAGCCTGGAATGAAGCGTTCCCGCATAGCATGGAATTGAACCCTATTACTGACGAGCTTTTTGAAGTAAAAAAAAACGTTTTGTAAAATATTGCACCCAGTGTATTAAAAGGGGAAATGTTACAACTTTAAGAAAAAGCTGCATTGCCCCTCCAGAAGGCGCTCCCGGTGTTGCAAGGTGCAATATCATTGTGTAAAATAGATATTCTCCTGGTAATTGAGCCATCGCATCATAAAAAATATCTGCCTCCCATATTTCAGCAGTAACACAACCCAGACAACACAAATCAATGAGCCGTTTTGTTCTTATACACAAAATAAGAGCCCCCAATGTTGCAAGATGTAACCATTGAGTAACATAAATGTGTAAATTGGGTTCTATCCTGTATACTAGTACATGGTTAGGCCAGCGCATTATAAAAAATGACTGTCTTCCATATCTCAGCGGTAACACAACCCAGACATAACAAATCAATGAGCCGTTTTGTTCGAACAGACAACATAAGAGCTACCAGTGTTGCAAGGTGTAACATAAATGTGTAAGTTGGGTGCTATCCTGGTTGAGCCAACGCATCATACAAAAAATGCCAGTCTTCCATATTTCAGCGGTAATGCAGCCCAGACATAACAAATCAATGAGCCGTTTTGTTCTAATAGACGAAACCCCTCACGCCAATGTCATGGGTTTTAAAAAACATCGTGTTATTTCTGCTACATAAATGCCAAGGTCATCTCGACGTTCAGGGCCGCCTGTGACGTGCCCGGGATTGAGGGGACGCTGGCGTGGATGAAAAGGGCAATGATCTTTTCTCCATCGGTGTTTATACGAAGTCGATCACGCGTGTACTATCATCATGTAACATACCATTTTCAAATCTACAAATTGCTTTTACACTTATATAACACGATATAAACTATTTTAATTCGAAAAATTAAGTCGAACGCAAATTCAATGGTCCTTTGTATTGCTATTCAAATCGGAACCGGTTTGCGATTGTTGTGTCCGCACATTTTAATACATGGCGTGCGGTTCTATTGTCTGTGGCCCACTTAACTTTCCGGAAATAGTTTATATCGTGTTATATCTTGATATATATATTTCATTGTTTTTATTATATGTTTTACATTATTTATGCTTGTCAATGTTATGCTTTTTTTCATATCAGTATCATGATGTAAAACAGTTTTATCTGATCATGTATATATATATATATATGTTTGAATAAATAAATAAATATATAATCAATAATTCCGCATTGACCAAATTTAGGCAACGCCTCTATTTTTTAAGATCTAAAAAAAAAAGAAAATAATATTTTCATTCCTAACACTAATACAATGCAATGATAAAGAAATAATGCAATAATATAGGAGGAAAATGGAGTAATAATTCCAAAAACAAGAATCACGAAAAAGAGTGCAAATTACAGAAAAATGTAGTACCGTTTTGTAATCAAACGTAACTGAAATCTTTAAAAAGATGGACGATAAAACAGAATAAGGAAATGGAGGAAGTCCACCGAAAAGCTTTGCTTGTTTAAATGTGGAACAAATTCTGTTAACTTTAATTGGAAGCAAATGAATAAAGCATGTTGTGATTTTAAGCAAAACTGTCTTTTAAAACGTCTAAAAGGAAGCGAAGGGGAATGATGATGCTTCAGTTTCTTTCTTTGGTCACATTTCTCAAACACAATTTTACACAAATGCAATCAGATACTCCACTCTTTTGGCTGCCTGTTTATTTGTAATATATTCCCATCATCATGCAGAATAATGTGTTCCACCATTAATCCTATTTTCCATGCATAAATCAAAATCCCAACGTATATTTCTCTAAACTATTATCGCGTTTAACATACTTCAGCCCCGCAAACTCGCGTCGCGGCACCCTGGTTAGAAAAAACTACTTTAGCAACACACTTAAAATTATTGTATCTAAATTTGTAAAACTAATATACTCTGTACCACATTGTCATAACTAGGTTTCCACCAGACATAAAAAGTATTCAAAAAGTAAGTGACATATGCTTGCTTTTCATACTGGCTAACACCGCCAATCTCGGCATTATGATCAGATCAATGGTTAAACAAAGTTGTTAAACAAATTTCATTAACCAAACAGAATATTAAAGCAGAGATATTCATCTATGTGATTAATCAATCTCGCTAAAATATCATCATTTCAAAGGATTCCCCCTCCCCATTGTCAACGAACAATTTCGTCGAAGATCATACATTTCCACACAATGATCCTCACCCATGCGCACCGCTTTCCATGCCTTTGAACTTACGAAAATTCACGAACATTCTACTTAAACAGTCCCCCTTTCTAATTACCAATCTCGCTCCACAGAGTATTGCATTATGAAAAGACACACTTTTGATGAGTTATCAGATATTTCTCTTCATTATGGCCTAATTCTAAGCAGCCCGTTGTATCTTAGGGACAATATAGACATACATCAATTCATGTTTTTGACGTTCGCTCCCATACAACAAACTGCGCAAACCACCGTTGCGCATCGTGGCGTGCGTATCGCTGCATAGATTTATTGAACTGATTGAAGCGATATTCTCTTTGCTCTGCCGATTTGCGGCAAATATCAGTCGCTGTTCTATTTATTTATCAGACACAGATTTTTTTAATCTTGTGAATGCAAGGCCAGGTTCAATTAACGGGGAAAACAACTGCCTTGGTTCTTTACAGACATAACAATAATCCATGACTTTGTGTTTATGACGGGACACGCAGACGTTCGATAGCTCCATTTATTGGATATCGATTGAGTTCGCAGCTTGCAGATCGAGTTTTCGATAACGAACGGCGAGCCACGCACTAAAAGTTCAGCAATGGAAAGGAGAGGGGGATAGATGGAGATGGAGTATTAAATTCATGTACATTGATGTAAAGCCTGCGTCACACTTTTGTGTGTTTAGCCTGCGTCGGCCTTGCGTTTTTGGAAATTAAAATCGCTCCCTTAACGCACAAAGACGCAGGTCATGCGGTGGACTGACGTTCGTCGTACGCTCGTTGAGCGCAAGCCGAACGTCAATCCACCGTCTGATCTGCGTGTGCTGGCCGTCGAGGGAGCGTTTTTAATTTCCAAAAACGCAAGGCCGACGCAGGCTAAAAACGCAAAGGTGTGACGCAGGCTTAAATGATGTATAAGAAAGGACTTCTGAAAACAAAAATCACGGATTAATAAAGCTAACATGGGGTATATTCTTGCAGAGAAGTTTTAGATAATAGTCGTCAGCTAATATTTTCCAGGATATGTGTGTCGTATCAGTTTTGAATGGAACGTTAAGAAATTAACCTTTAACACTGAGCTGCCAAGCTCAGTCTTAGACTATCAGCTACAGATAAAACGCTTATAATCATAGAGACAGTAAGTGCTAACATATTGGAGGGAAAACATTATACATTTTCCACATTCATTGCTCCAAGGTATGAAAACGTGCCAGTTTAGACCATTAGACATTCCTTCAAGATTGAAATATTATATTTAAAACAAGATATGATATATTTCCCTAACATTAAGACAAACGCCAACGTGATGCTCCGTTGTAATGATGTTAAAATCGGAACCGGCTTGTGATTGTTGTCTCCGCACATATCAATACAAGGTGAATGGGTCTATTGTCCCATGACCTACTTTATTTTACGGAAATAGTTTATATGGTGTTTCTAGCGTATTTCTGAAAAAGGGAAAAAAGTTTTTAGGCTATGTTAGAATGATTCTAGGCAATTTATTTACAAAATGCTGTATCCCATAAAATTTAGGGTTTTTCTCAGGACATATTTCGGGATATTTCTCATGTGGAATTACCCATGTGTCCCAACCAGCCATCAAACAACCACTGTCTAATGGGGGAAAATAATATGAGATAATGGCGCACCAAGGACACCATAGCAGTGACTCACTAAAGGTTAATAGAGGGTGCTGACAAATGCTAACGGGCCGCTGGAATCGGGGAATTGAAAAATGGGAGTAAAAGGAGGGAATTGAGAGGTTATTCTTGTTGTTGAGATTGTCTGGGCGTTTTTCAATCCAACGGAGGGACGGAGGGACGAGGTTTGTGTGTGTGTATGTGTGTGGGGGGGGTGATGTGTGTGGGTTGTGTGTGTGTGAGGGGTGTGTGTATTGTGTGCGTGGGGTGTGTCTGTGGGTGTGTGGGTATATGTTTGGCGTGTGAAGGTGTGGAACGTTTTGTGTGTGTACATGTGTGTGTATGTGTTTATGTAAGGGTATGTGTAGGTTTGTGTGGATGTGCGTGTTTGTGTTTGTCGGAGAAGAAGGAAGATGTAGAGGAGAAAACGAAGGGATATAGGGAGAGCGTGGAAGATCAGAAAAGAGAGCGGGGAGATTGAAAGAGAAATTGAAAGAGATGGAGGGATGGGAGAGAGAGAGAGAGAAAGAGAGAGGGAGAGAGAGAGGTGGAGGTGGATACTAATAGGAATTGAAACGAATTGGGATTACGGAATAGGAAAACGAATGGGATAGAGAAGTTGGAAAGTAAAAGGAGAAATAGAGAGGTGAAAAGGGATAGGAAGAATGTGATACGTGCTTGGTCATGTTGGTTGAGGAGGAAGAAAATGATAGAAAATAGATAGATGGATAGAAAGACAGAAAGGGAGAGAGAGAGAGTGTGTGTGAGAAAGAGAGAGAGAGAGAGAGAGAGAGAGAGAGAGAGAGAGAGAGAGAGAGAGAGAACAAAATCCAGGGATCAAAGTATAGCATAAACTCCCTTCCCGAAAATAACGGACACCCAGTGGCCAAAAACGTATGTACCCGTCGATATATCAACAAAGAACACAGACTCGGTCAGAGCCGGTTGCATACAACTTTTCCCTGATGAAAACTGCTAACAATAAGCAACAGTCGTTTAGCATCTTCGCAGTATACTTAGCATTAATAGCCAAGTTGGCCCAATTCCAGGTTCTTTGCAGCGGGCAGCGGGCATCATGCCCCTAATGATCTAGGGAAGATGTGAACCAATTATTGTTGTATGCATACACGCATATAGGGGGTAGGATGGGTGGAGGGTGGGCGCGGGGGAGGGGTGGTAGTGAATGAACCGTATCCTATAATTGGCACCGGGTTTACCATTGATTTAAAGATTATTGGGCGCCCCCCCCCCCAAAAAACAAACAAACAAAATATCCGCGCGTATCAAGTTGTGTCGAAGAACCTTTTTGATTTGTGTGTAAACCAAAGGAACTGTGTAGCAGGTGATGGTTTTTCGCACAAGATGCGACAATTCAACCTTTGAAAAGTAAACACAAGACGTTATAGTCGTTTTTAAAGGCCAAAATTATGTTACTTTTCAATAATTTTTTTGAAATCGTAAAGCCGAGGAAGCCGAAAAAACACACATTCTGTTTTTCTTAAAATGTGATTTAATTCACATTTTGACCCCGTTTCTGTCCAAACATGTAATCAAAATCATACCTTACCTTCTACCCCCAACTTAATTACCCCCCCCCCCCGGTGTTCAAAGAGGGTTTTTTTTTCATGGAGATTACTTTTAGTATAGGCCATACTTCTTTTTTTTAGTACTTGCATGAAAGTAAAAACATTAAAAAAAACGAAAACAAGTGACACAACAAGACAAATCTTAAGTGATAAAGACTCGAGAGAGAGACTTGCTCGAATCGATTTTTTTTCTTCAGGTTTGCAGACTCACGCCCGGGATCAAAATGTCTAGTGATACTTTGACGCTCTGATAGTGACAAAGAACGTGTCTCCCGCAGACAAATTATTCGGGATTCTTAAAAAAAAAGACGATAAACTGAATCAAAAGTGATAAAATAACAGCGGGGAAAACGTGTAAGAGTGTAAAATACACCAAGGACTGACTGTGCACGTGCCCGCGGTTGGTCTTATCTACCCGCAAGCTCACACCCTCGTCCCCGGGAAGATCGATGATACTCCGTGAAAGCAGACAAAAAACAAGCAGCTATTAACCTTGTATTGGTCTTGACCTCCCATTTACAGACGCTGTTAAGACTCAGCTTCGCTCAGGGCGGCGCGAAAGTCCCGGGCGGTAGGTGGTCGTTATTCAATTTTCGATTCGAGTACAGGCACTCTGGAATTGAAAGGAAAAGAAGCTGGATGAAATAGACGATTCTCCATTCAAACTTTCAAAATGTTTGTATTTCCTCACCGTTTATTTTGCAAAGATATGAACAAAGTGTGAGGAGATGGGACAAAGAAAATGAACCATGAAGTATTCACAATAGCTAGAAGTTTATAAGAAATTTCCTTCCCTTTTATTCTAATGAAAAAAGTCGAACATGTGTTGCAAATATTCGGGGAAAAATCAGGGAAGCTACGTTCGTTTGTGAAAGTTATTGTGAAGGCTTGAATGAAAATTGATTATTTCGTCCAAATTCTTTATCCAATGTGATCACATTAAGAGCACGGCTGTGTTTCTTGAAGCTTTGTATAGAGGTACATTCGACTCTGCGAACGACTGGTGCCCTTTTCTTCCACTCAGGAAACCTGTGTCGCTGAAGAAGCACCAGGGAGGTGTTTCACCAAATCGTTCTTCAAATTACGCACGACTTTACGTTTGACTGGTATCAGTTCTTGCGCTGAATGCGCGTAATAATGTGAATCATTGCGCACAAGAAGGGGTACCAGTCGAACGTGACGTCGTGCGTAAAGTCTTTCTTATCTTGGTGAAACACCGCCCAGGGGCATAAGGGAGAGAGACTTCAGTCATCAGTCATGCTCAGAGTCGTGTGTTCCTCTACGAACAACTTCATGGGACATTAAGCTGTTCGAACATATACGCATGCCTCTATGAACGATTGGTGACACTTTCCTGCAGTGATTCGCACTAGGAAAATAATCACCAGTCGTTTGCTGGGTCCTGCGAACCGCAACAAACAGCTTTATGAAACACAACCCATGTTTCTTATTTCAATACTGTGGCACCTGGGGCCGATTGCTCGAAATTGTCTTAGCTATCCTCTTCCTGCTGAGACGTCTTAACTTCTTGTGTCATCCTCGTAACATAGACATTAGCGTCGATACGACTATGTTCTGAGGGTGGCGCAAGAACTTAAGACGCCTTAGCATGAAGAGGATAGCTACGACTATTTCGTGCAATTGGCCCCTGTTTGCTGATTAGCAGTGAAGCTAACTTCTTTTGTCCGTTAGGGATATTGTGAAGACTGGAATGGACTCTGCTTGCTTGGTCCATTTCATTTGCACTTCAATAATTCACAGTGAGTGTGGAATAGTATAGGGTACACGAGCTCACGTTTAATTTTTCATTGCTTCTGAACATTCTTCAAATATTATTTATGTCAAAACACTTCTAATCTGTGACGTCTTGTTCTAGAAACCCTGGATGGGGGATGAGCTGAAAACCCGTAGCCACAACGTATAACACGAATTGGTTGTATAGCGAGTGTTGTTAAGAAGTCATTAAAAAATATCTAAAATATCATTTCGCTATTTACTAAAAAGGAAAATATGAATAGATTCATTCTTTTTACAAAAACAACGATGAGAAACAGAAAGACACAAAAAGACAAAGGAAATACAAAAAGAAGACGACGACGGCGATTAGAAGAAGAATAAGATAATAAGAAAGAAGAAGAAAGAAAAGAAAGGGAAGAAGAAGAAGAAGAGGAGGATGGGGAGGAGGAGGAGGAGGAAGGAAATAAGATGGATGAGTAGGAGGAGGAGAAGAAGATGATGATGATGAAGAAGAAGAGGAATAAAAATAAGACATAGAAAATCAAGAAAAAGAAGAAGAAGAAGAAGAAGAAGGAGGAGGAGGAGAAGAAAAAAGAAAGAAGAAAAAGAAGAAGAAGAAGAAGAAGAAGAGGAAGAAGAAGAAGGAGAAGAAGAAGAAGAAGAAGAAGAAGAAGAAGAAGAAGAAGAAGAAGAAGAATGAGAAGCAGAATAATAGAATAAAATAAATTCAGGTACCTGCAAATTCAAGTCGAAATTGGATTTCAATTTCTGCTGTGGCTGGGTCGTTTGGTTTGCGGCGTTTTTATTGTTGCCGACGCCCCAGAAGGTCGAAATAATGAAGGTGGAAATGGATGAAAATATGACTAAATATTAATTTATTTATGATGCTTATTATGTTTTAACCAGATCTATTTGATAGTCAATGTCGCTGGTATATATACAAAGATGATAGGTCATTATGAGAAGATCTTTTTTCCCCCTAAAATCCAGTTCATGATCAGTTTCATATATAGATATATGCACTTGAATACCTGCCAATTATGATGTTCACAAAACTAAGCAGGGTTTTATCTTCTTGTATGTATGTATTGTGTGTGTGTGTGTGTGTGTGTTTGTTCTTGGGTTCGTATGTATAATTTCGCTACCCCAAAATAGGCATGGGACTCGATCTTAATTCGGACATACATACTATAAGGAAAAAGAACATTAAGGGTGCAAACCTTCGCAAAAAAGTACAATATTACACCCTTTTGATACAAACGGTAAAAGTTGCAATATTGCACTTTTTACAGGCTCAAGCGAACACTAAGTTATGGTCTGGAAACTTTGTTTGATTTTAAAGTCGCCATCATGTTATGCATCAGAGCGTGGCAAGATTGGATAATCGGGAACCACACCCTCAAAGGCGCGGGCTCGAATAATCTGAGCACGCCGAAAAGTGCAAAATTATACCCTATGTGGGTAGGTTTTTTCATAAAAAAAAGGTTCAATATCGCACCAAAAATGTACTCTAGGTGTTATATTATTTTGTTTGTACATTTAATGGTGCACTGTTATTTATAATAATAATATGCAGTTCTTATATAGCGCTAATTACCTCTGATAAAGGTCTCTAAGCGCTCTACAATTAATGCAGCATTATTACTCTGGCTTTAGCCCGTCAGCCACCAGCGCAGCGCACTTGGCGTTTCAAGGAATAAATATTCCTACCAGGTACCCATTCACCTCACCTGGGTTGAGTGCAGCACAGTGTGGAGGAATTTCTTGCTGAAGGAAATCAACGCCATGGGTCGGATTCGAACCTACGACCCTCTCGTTGAAAGGCGAGAGTCATAACCACTACATCACGGCGCCTCCACAATGTAACACGATATAAACTACATGTAGGCCTATTTCCGAAAAATAAAGTTGGTCATGGACAATAGAGCCGTACACCGTGTATTTAACTGTGTGGACACATCAGTAACAAGCCAGTTCCGATTTGAGTAGCATTACAAAGGAGCACTGAATCAGTGTTCGACTTAATTTTACAGAAATAGTTTCTATCGTGATAGATGTGTAACCATAATACAGAGCGCAATTCCACCCTTACGACTGCAATGAAGACGCAGGACCAAATATGAATACTCCATTTACCATCTGCACTATACAACGACAAATGTTTCAGTATAGTGTTGCTGTCAAATTCGGCTGTATTGCTAGAAAGTTGCAATTGATCGCAAATTTATCGGAGCGCAGTCCATAGTATACGCGTTTCGCTTGGCAACTAATTTGCAAACAAATACAACTTCCCAGCAACACCCCAATGGCGTTTTAGCCCCAAAAATATGCCCTACGGATGAAATTATATCTGAAACGTCGGTATTTCATTTATGTGGCTCCGTGAGCACAGAAATGCAAAGCGACTACGCTTGACCGATGTTGAATGCGTTCGTCTAGCGCTCGACGTGCACGCATTTATTTAGCGTCAGCTAGGCTTTCACAGAGCGTTGCGAACGCTAGACAGACGTTGGCTTTTTATTTTTTCATCTATTTCTGAAATGTATACATGATGGCTCATTTCACCAATTTAATGGTCTTCAATGAGGACCTGTTTTTAAACAATAACATAAATAACACAAGCAATAGAGCAATATTATACAAATATACAAAGAGTACCCTGTAAGCTACGTATTGTTCGTTGAATAGAATTAACCAACTATTTTCAGATATTAAAGCGAATTTTATATCGAATACTATTAGCATTGAAAAGTTGTCAAATAATTCAATTTTAAAAAATAAGAGTAATAATAATATTAATAATAATAACAATAATAATAGTAATAATAGTAATAATAGTGATAATAATAATAATAATAATAATAATAATAATAATAATAATAATAATAATAATTGTAATAATAGTAATAATAATAATAATCATAATAATAATCATAATAATAATAATAATAATGATAATGATAATTTACTATAAGTGCAAAGGTGTGACTGCACATTAACTAAAGAAATTTCGTCCTTGCCAGTGAACGTTGAATGCAATCCGCGCATCACTGTAATTAATGTTCCACTCATTCCCTCAGGCAATGGTCAAAAGAGATCATCATAATTAAGAAATTGTACAGCATTTTATCGAAGAAAAGACAGATATGTATAATTTGATAAGGATTTTCTTCCTTTTGGCTGGAAACCTATATCCAATATAATGTATAATCTCGTGGGATGTTGTGATTCTGTATGAGCAAGGTCATTGCTTTCAAACTCTAATTATCGTAAAAGCTTTTATTGATGTTAGCATATGCTTTTCTCCTACAAATTGCGTACATTCCTAAAAGGTTGGGCAAAAAGTTTTCCCAACACGTAGCAATACACTGTGCACATAGCCATTGGTTAAATTATGTCAAACTTAGTTATGTATTTTTGCATTTTCACCAAAATATTGGGCATATTCTTACAAATAGAATTTGCAATTCCATCGTAAGTAATTGGACATACAATTTGCATGATTTGTGTGGACAGTCTTAAGGCCCGGGCACACCGCACACGGCATGGCATCACGGTACGGTTTTTACGCGATGTCTCCCTTGTGATTGGCCAATTGTTGAACATCCTCTGCGCGGAGAGCGCGCTGGCCAATGACAACCAAGATAACGCGTTAATACCGTGCCGTTATGCCGTGCCGTGTTTAGTGTGCACGGGCCTTTATTGCCCAGTGTTCAGGTATTGGGTAAACTTGCCATGGGCGTTAGATGTTTTACCAACTGTTTTTCTATGTAACATTGTGGATTGATTATTGTTGTCTTTTGTTGATTTTATTTTTTGTTTTATGATGTATCTTGTACTTATATTAAGGACCCCATTGGAAATAAGCCTTTCGGCTTTATGGGTTATCCTTGTCATGGTATCGTAAATGTTATATCTGACGAATAAAATCAAATCAAATCAAATCAAACATAGATCCTAAATTTTAGAAATATTACATAAGAATAGAAATAAAAATGTGAATCATCAAACAATTGAACCAAAATTACTTTTGTCATGAAAGATAACAATAACCACACTTTCACTCATGGGAAAATAATGATAATAATAATAATAATAATAATAATAATAATAATAATAATAATATCCAGTTTTTATAGCGCATAACACATAGCCATAGCATGTCCCTATATATGCGCTTAAACAGCAGAAAAAGAAATAATAGAATGGAGAGTATAAATCTGCTTTAAAAAGCAAGAAAACAACGTTATCTGGTTAAGCTGTTTGGGGATTCAAATTTTAGTTTCTATCCTCATGGAGGCGCCGTGGTGTAGTGGTCGTGACTCTCGCCTTTCAACCAGAGGGTCGTAGGTTCGAATCCCACCCATGGCGGCAATTGCCTTCAGCAAGAAATTCCTCCACACTGTGCTGCACTCAACCCAGGTGAGGTGAATGGGTACCTGGCAGGAATCTTTATTCCTTGAAAGGCCAACTGCGCTGGTGGCTGCCGGGCTAAAGCCAGGGTAATAATAATGTAAAGCGCCTTGAGCTCTCAGCAGTGTGGATACGTGCGCTATATAAATTGCATATATTATTATTATCATTATTATACATATTCCGGAACAGTTGCCATCTCTGGCAAAGGGGGGGGGGGGAGAAAGGGGAGAAAACTTAACGTATACAGGTATATACATCTCATTTAAGTATAAAGGATAGCATTTGATATAGAATATAGCAAATATTAGCCTAACCTTCTGAGAAACAAAAGGAAAATAGAAATAAATTCATTTTGATAATACAAAACATGTTCATAGCGCTTAGAGCGTTATCTGCAGTATTATAGAAACAATATCACAAAACAACAGCTGTACTATGCATACTTATTTTGAAGGGAAAATAATAATTATAAAAAAAAGAACCATCCAATAATAATTTGTTGACAGATTGTCAGTTAATAGCGCTTGCTGCGAGTTCCACCACCGATCAAGAGGTATAATGCTACTCTGATTTTTTTTTTTTTTTTTTTTTATAATTTCTTCATCACATTCCTTTCATAATAAAGTGTCAAGAAGATATTCTTGGAGGCGCTGGAGGCGCTGTGGTGTAGTGGTCATGACTCTCGCCTTTCAACCAGAGGGTCGTAGGTTCAAGTCCCACCCATGGCGTTAATTTCCTTCAGCAAGAAATTAATCCACATTGTGCTGCACTCAACCCAGTTGAGGTAAATGGGGACGGCAGGAAGAAATTCTTTGTAATGCGGAGCTCCGTAATGGCTGCCAGCTAGAGCTGGGTAAAAGTGAGTTTAAAGCTTTCAGCACCATGTGTACCGATAAGGTGGACCTGTGCGCTATACAAGTAGCCACCATTATTATTATTATTATTATTAGAAAGTTAATCAGTAATTGTCTAATGACTTGCAAACGTTGAATATACGACGTTTCGACTGCTGATATTAGTCTTCATCAAGCAAGACACAGTTTTATAACATGAGACAACTGCTTTCTTTTCTTTATTTCATTATTATTTATCATTCACTAACTACTATTATAATGGAATTTTAAGACGTTTACCGTTCAATACCGAATATTTACGTCATTTACATTTTTAAATCTATTTCTCAATGTAAATTTGATTTTGAAATTTTGAAATTTTGAAGGAACGACAACGAAATAGTGTTCTAAATAGTTTTGTAAATCTAATGAGAGTCATGCACGATGTTTAAACGAATTTCTGAAAAGAATTTAGGCTATAAGAGACCAAATTTATCAAACCATATTATGTGGCATGTCTATGCTTTCTGAGGGACCAATATCCTACAGCTTTTTATTTGTGAATGGGTTCCTCCATTTCCATTGAATACATAATTTTAACACAAAAACATTCAAACTTCTGTGCCATCAACAATTCTATGAACAATCGGTATTTATGTTTTGATTATGTTATGCATTTCTTTTGTACATTTCTTTGATTTGTTGGAAAATACCATTGAATGGAGGCGCCGTGGTGTAGTGGTCATGACTCTCGCCTTTCAACTAGATGGTCGTAGGTTCGAATCCCACCCATGGCTTTAATTTCCTTCAGCAAGAAATTTATCCACAAAGCTGCACTCTACCCAGGTGTGCTTGGGGACCGGTAGGAGACAGCAGCACATTATC
>BQKZ01000208.1:9221-14855 GCA_036244855.1 Temnopleurus reevesii | reverse complement strand
GCGCCTGATGACGGATCCGTCTGAATTGTACTTAGACGTGGGAGGCTGTGGTTGTATATTTAGCGCCCCGTCCCGATATAAGTAATTCTCTATTATTAAGAGTATAAACTAGAAAACTTAACGAATTGGACGAAAACTGGATTAACTTTAAAATAGGAATCTACCAAGATTATTTTTATTCAACCGGAGCAGAAAAATTAGATGAACAGAACAAAACAAACAAAACACAAACAAACAAAAATCAACAAACAAACAAAACAAAACAAAGCAACCCCAGAAAAATCGGACAACTAACATGAAAGTTATGAATGTTTAGATATTTGTACAAAACACAATATAAACTATTTTCGAAAAATAAAGTCGGTCGAAGGAGAATAGATCCGTTCACCGTGAATAGAACTATGCGGACACAACAATGACAAGCCGGTTACGATTTGAATAGCATTACAAAGAACCAGTTAAATGGTGTTCGACTTTATTTTTCGAAAATAGTTCATATCGTGTTACAAATAGGTAACTGATATTCTTCATATTCGCATTTATTAAATTCATATTACTGTTACTTTTTTTTCCAAAAATATGATTTTTTTCAAAACATTAACTCTTTAATCTCTTCATGATAGATTTGTAGATTGCCTTATTTGCATGATTACATTAATACAAATTTTAAAAAATTTTGCATCATGAATATAAAAAATCAAGTAAAAAAATCATCAAACTGGGAACATGTCTGAAAACTTTCACTGATTTTTCCCATTTTTTCAAATCATAATTTTGTTTTACTTGCTGTTCGCAAATTTGTTCTGCTCCTGGTATATTATTACATTTATTATTTTAAGCGAGATTCAAGGTGTGCCGTACAACGAGGGGTTCAAGGGGTTCACGCCTCCCCCACTCTTTAGGCCTGGCCGCCCTCAAACAATTTGTCGAACTTTGCTGTAGGAGGGAAGGCATTTATTTTTTCATGTCTTTTTTTCTAGCTCGCTTGGCAAAGGTCCCATTTTTACTTTGTCCACCAATCTTTTTTTCTTCGATCAAACGGTTTTTTTTAGCGCGAATGGAAAAAGAAGATAAAAAAGAAATCACGTAGGAGGATAGAAACAAAAAATCACATTTCCCATGCGCGCAACCAGGATTTTGATACCCGGGGGGCTGAGCAAAAATTTGGCGCCCCCCTCCCGGTTGAGCTGCCAAGCAAAAAAAAAAAAGTCTTCATCTCAANGCACATATTATTTATTCATAGTTCTGAACATTCTTCTCACATTTTGTGCGATTCTGTGAACATTTATTTTATTTTTTTAACAAATACCAGAATATATCTTTAACTTTAAAATAGGAATCTACCAAATTATTTTCCTTCAACCGGAACAGAAAAATTAGATGAACGGAACAAAACAAACAAAACACAAACAAAAAAAAACAAAAAAAAAAACCCCAAAACTAAACAAAGCAACCCCAGAAAAATCGTACAACTAACATGAAAGTTATGAATGTTTAGATATTTGTACAAATAGGTAACTAATAAATTCATATTTGCATATATTAAATTCATATCACTGTTACTTTTTTTCCAAAAATATGATTTCTTCAAAACTTTAACTTTTTGATATCTTATGATAGAATTGTAGCTTGCCCTATTTGCATGATTACATTAATACAAACTTTCTGTGGAAATAATTAAATTTGCATCATAGGTATAAAAAAAATGATGGTTAGTAGTACATCCAATACGTCATCGAATTGGGAGCATGTCTGAAAACTTTCACTGATTTGCCCATTTTTTCAGATCATTTAAAAATATTTTTTACTTGTCTGATTTTCTTTAATTTTTCTTTTGTTCTGCAAACCAAATGTTTCTGCTCCTGGTAAAAAAAAAGAATAGTATTCTTTTTTTAAAACATATTCATTATTTTAAGCGAGATTCAAGGTGTGTCGTATAATGAGGGGTTCAAGGGGTTGACACCGCCCCCACTCCTCGGGTCTTGTCGCCCTCAAATAATCTGTTGAGTTCTGTTGTACAAGGGAAAACATTTTTTGTGTTCTTTTTTTCTTGCTCGCTTAGCACGAATGGAAAAAGAAGATGAAAAAAATCACGTTTGCTTTGCTGGCAAAAGCCATCGGAGAAGAAAAAAAACATTTTTCACCCCTCGTTCGGAGGTGAAGATATTACCACCACCGGAGGAAAAAAATCATTTCCGCAACTCCTTTGGAAGTGAAGTTGTTCACCCAATACACAATGCTATCTTGATAAGATATGAAGCTCGTTGCGATACTGGCAGGACGGACTGGGTGTATGAGCCTGTGTACGTATGTGTGTGTTTTTTTGTGAGTGTGCGCTTATGTGTTTAGATATGTGTGAGTGGAAAATCCAAATGTATCAGTTTGCCTTTGTGTACGTAAGTATGAGTGTGTATGCCTGTATGATAAGTGTTTGTGTGTATATATAAAAGTGCGCATTACTATCTTGGTAATATATGAAACATGTGGCGATGCAGGAATGACGGCCTTAAGAATTCCCAACATGTACCAATTAGCCTGTGTGTGTGTGTGTGTGTGTGTGTGTTATGTGTATGTGTGAGTTAAGGTGCGTTTGGCAATGTGTTTGTGTTTGTGTGTGCGTGTGTGTGTGTGGGTATAGATAGTGCGCGTATTGCGGGCATGACGAACCCAACCGTTCCTTGCATAGCGCATGTACCTGTAATCAAAGAGGACATTTGTAATTGTGCGCTGAGTGTATAACTTGAGTGTTTAGGTGTTTGCCTGCTTGTGTGTGTGATTGCCAGTGCATATGCACGTTTAACTATCTTGATAAGTTATGTAATTTGTGACTATACAGGTAGGACTGACCCAAACACTATATAAACTATTTTCTAAAAATTAAGTCTAATGCAATTTCAATGGTCTTTTGTAATTCTATTCAAATTGGAACCAGCTTGCAATTGTTGTGTCCGCACAGCTGAATACACGGCGTACGGTTCTATTGTCTGTGGCCAACTTAATTTTTCGGAAATAATATAGTTTATATCGTGTTCCCAGTAATTCTTTGCATATACCGGTAGTTAAAATTAAAAAATCCATGCGTGCAGCAGAGGTGTAATTTGTCTGTGGATGTGTGCATTTTTGTATATGTATATGTACGCCAATTGCTATCTTTTTAAGATGTGAAACTTGTGGCATGCAAGTAGTATACTACGGATCCCTTTATAACCCTGTATTAGTATTTGAAATGTAATTTTTTCTGTTGAATGTTTAGGTGCATACCCGTGTATATGCATTTGTCAGTGTATATGTGTACGCATTGCTATCTTGATAGGATATCAAACATGTGGCGATCCCGGCAGGACTGAATATGTGTCTTGCATGTATGTTTGTATGTGTATACATACTCGTGTGTTGAGTGTTTAGGTGTTTGCCTGTGTGTATGCATTTGTCGGTGTATATGTGTGCGCATTGCTATCTTGATAAGATATAAAACTTGTGATTACCACCCAGCAGGCCAGCAGCACCATTTGATGGCACCACCGGTTGTTTCTTTTGGTAAGTATTCCAAATCAACACTGAGGTTCTGTTTGCTGTCGTTTGCAACTCCTTAAGTACCTTTCTTATTTTGTTACCATCACTTCCCCCATCATTTATACATGAAATTAGGAGTGATATGACATAATTAGGATATGGCAATAGCAACAGATTTCGGCTGATGAAATTTGAAAAGCTTTAAGTGATGATAAACTATTTCTGACAAGTCATTTATAATCCTGGGGAGGAGATTTCTTAGTGGGCAAACTTTGTCTGTGGATGAATAGGCAGGTTTACTAATAGATGCAAATGTTATGCAATTTTTATTCACTAAGGTTGTTCTTCGCAATCTAAAAGTTTGCCAGAGGCTTTGCCACATAACAACTAGTAATGTATGCAGATGGGATTCTATGTATTATATTCCAATCGTTACCAACAGATTTTTAAAAATTCTACGTAACTATGGTCATTGGCAAGAAAAATGCATGAATTAGAATCCTTTAGTAAACTGGCTTACTACTTGATTATCTTCTAATGGTAACTATGGTTTTTATAATTTCTCCTTAACATAAACCCTTTCCTCATTGTGGGTATTTGCAAATAATCAATTACACTGGAACCAACTCTCATATAAAAACTTCTGCTACTCGTGTCATCGTTAACTTCTGTCATCTTTATTACAGCCTCTCTATGTACATTAACCAATTGGCAACTGGAACCAAGTTGGCCTTTGTAAGAATTCAGTATTAATGGATTGAATCATTTATTTGATTTGTGCCATTTCAATGTTGACAACTCCCTCACTCATATTCAAGCTCTGAATACATCTCTTAAATGATTACATCACATTTTATATGGTTCGTTCATTTATCTTTTTTAAAATTATTCACAAGATGGAAATGTAACATGGGTACAAAATTATCGACTTCATTAATAATGGAAATATATTAACATATATGAGCAGCAATGAATGCTAAATAAAACGGATAGAAACTTTTCATTTAATATAAACACAATTAAAATTTTCTTTGAAGAGGAAAACTTCAATCCAATCCAAAGCAAGGTTTGACAATTCGATAGCAATCGTTTATTAGATTTGATTAGTTCATCACATCAAGCTTCTGCCCTGACCCATGAAGTTCTTCTCGGATATTTTATTTTCTTATGACATGTTCCCTGCAGGCTGTATAGAGGTTATTCAATTAGCTCGCCACTGAGAAGATCAAGAACATCTCTCATGAAAGATTTCCCTGACTAATCCTAACCCAAGTGCTTCTTTTCAAATGTTATATTTTCTTATGACTTGGTCAAGTATGTCATGTAGACTTTGTTCTGGGGGATGGCTTCCAAAAATATTGGATTAAAGAAGATGGAGGGTGTTTTTCACAAATCACATCCTATACATGTTATGTCTTGATCCAAGCATTCTTCTCAGATGTTGGAGGTAACTCTGCCGAAGTTAATTCTCTTGAAACCATAAAGATCATTTTTTCAGAAGTTTGACTGAGAAGAAGTAAATAATATGGGCTTTATATGATTTGTTTAAATAAATCACATCAACTTGGTTAATTATTTGATTTAGACAAGTTCCACTAAGGCACAGTTGACTGAATTTCCCTATGACATGGTCTCTGCAAGCTGCATAAAGTTTGTCTTTGTAACTAGCTTTCAATTAGATTTGATTTGTCAAAATCAATATAAAGAAGGATATCTTTCATACATCAAGTCCTGGGCAAGCTCCTTGCCCGGATTCTCGTAGTTCTTCTCAGATATTGTATTTCCTTATGATTTGATCCCTGCAGGCTGTATAGAGTTTGTTCTGTTGGACGGCCATTAAGAAGATATAGTCAAAATCTTGTGTGGAACATTTCTTGCAAAATAATTCTTCAACCAGGTTCAGCCCTAACTTGTCTTGTTCTTCTCAGATATTGTGTTTCCGTATTACATGATCCCTGCAGGCTGTATAGAGTTTATTCTGGCAAATGGTTATTGAGTTGATCCAGGCACTGTCCGGCGAAGGATGTTTTTAATTCCCACAACAGGTTCAGTCCTAACCCATAGTTTTGCCTCAGATGTTGTAGTTTCTGATAGCTATAGAGTAGATCTCCATATCTCTAG
>BQKZ01000208.1:1721-4221 GCA_036244855.1 Temnopleurus reevesii | reverse complement strand
CAGACTAACATGAATTTGTACAATATGTGTGTAGCAGGATAAAATTTGTCAATTGTGAGAAAAATCACTGCACAAAGAGAAAGCCTTTTGAAAATCAGTTGATTAACAAAAATCTTGTTTGAGTTATAATTTTTTTCCTAACCAAATAAAAGATAAATGAAATAAAAAATAATAAATTTCAGCACCTAACTGCAGGACAGCTCGGATTAATAAAAAGTAAAAATATTTTCAATGTCAAAATGATGTAGATCTCTTGATAAATTCATTAAAATCAATCACACTTACTTCAATTAACCCACTGACTACTGGAGCCAGGTAGACCCTACACAAGTCTAAGGGAATCACAGAATTCAGTAGTCAAAGGATTGAAAGAATAAGAATGAATTAAAATCATCAGCATTAATGTTTCAGTAGAGATCAACTCAAGATTTCATTCATTTTGGCTTGAAAAGAGCTCCCCACATACAGTATATCACATTTGAAAACCAAGTGTGGGGGGGGGGGGGTTAAAATTAAAAGTCTTTGTCAAAAGGGGGCATGTAAACAATTTATATTTGAATGAGCAGATCTCCCTACATACGGTATATCATATTTGAAAACCAAGGGAGGGGGGGGGGAGGAGCAGTTATATATTTAAAAATGTTCGTCTGAACGGGGCTTGTGACCCAGCTCCCTAGTCCAAGGTCATTGCCAATCGAGTGTAAGAAAATATGCAACACCCTGGGTGCACGGGTGTCAAATTTGTATTGATAAGTGGACCTAATATTGATGTAAGAGTACACTGTGGGAACAACCTTTTCCCTCTGGATCCTCATCTTGCACCCCAACTTTCTCTGATTTGCAATGTACAGCAATCATTTCTACTTTCAGACTGACTAACACCATTCATTCATATGCAAGCAGGTTGAAATGTAAATTCAAACAAACTCCCTGACTGATATTCAAATACTGTAGCAGGGTTTAACAAATCCTGGAATTAAGTATTTGTTATTTAGACCCTGGCTATTCAAAAGTTAAACCAATAGTCTAAAAAACAACATTTACCCTGAATCTCGCTATCTCGCTATCGGAATATGGGCCCATAAGTGTAAAATTAGACAAATCCAATCGTCACATTTGCTCACATTTGCTCACATTTGCATATATGTCAAGCCCCAAGCGATAGAATTAACTGTCAGTCATCCTTCTTCTCTGCATATTCATGCACTGAGGGAGCATATCTTTCATTTTATATACACTGAACATGCACGCGTGTGACTGTGCCATAACAACTTTTTCTAATTTTCCATTTTGAATAACACCCCTCCTCCCATTTCATATATGTCTAAACTGGTTAACTCTGTCGACTCTCGACTCCAGTCACTCACACTGACTTGCTTTTGTCCACTCTGTACATAATGGAGGCGCCGTGGTGTAGTGGTCGTGACTCTCGCCTTTCAACCAGATGGTCGTAGTTTTGAATCACAACCATGGCGTCAATTTCCTTCAGCAAGAAATTCATCCACACTGTGCTGCACTCATCCCAGGTGAGATGAATGGGTACCTGGCAGGAATATCTATTCCTTGAAATGTCAAGTGCGATGGTGGCTGCCGGGCTAAAGCCAGGGTAATAATAATGTAAAGCGCCTTGAGCACTCAGCAGTGAGAGTGGATACATGCGCTATATAAATTGCATATATATATTATCATTATTATTACTACTCCAAAGTGTGGGAAAAGAACCTAGCTCTGGTCTCTGGTTACACTATGTAGCAAGCTAAGAGTTAAAGAAATGCCTTAAAAATCATAACTAAAAGGAAATTTTGACTGAAATGGGCAATCCAACTTGTGGGTGGTTAATCAATAAATTAAAAAAATCACTAAGAAATAACTTTAGCTCACTTTCCATTGGAAACTGTAAGTCTTCTTTTTCTTAATGCAAACTATTAAAAAAAGAATATTATTCCCCCAATTAATGATTCTTAAAATATCACCCACAAAGTGCACGACCTGCAGGGCTTCCTTCTCAGAGAGAAAATTATATTTCAAGGGTTCGATATTAAAAAAAACCCAGGAAATTATATAGCAGAGTATTATCACGAAGGACAATCAAGATTTCCCCTATCATAAATAAATCCAGGATTTAAAGAAATCATTCAGACAAAGAGGCTTAATTTCATCTGGGTAATTAGGATTCTCCTTTTATAACAAAAAGACACAAGTCACTAACGCTTGAAATTTAATAATAATAATAATAATGAACGGCTTTTATATAGCGCTTATCAACTCTTTATAAAGAATTCTCTAAGCGCTCTACAATTGCAGCATTATTACCCTGGTTTTAGCCCCGCAGCCACTTCATTAGCGCACTTGGCATTTCAAGGAATAAATATTCCCACCAGGTACCCATTCACCTCACCTGGGTTGAGTGCAGCACAATGTGCATGAATTTCTTGCTGAAGGAAATTAACGCCATGGGTTTTAGTTAATGCCCTGGTCACATAGGACCCCGATTCACCCC